>JAEBDU010000064.1:2914623-2968499 GCA_016802625.1 Heliconius numata
GAAATTATTAAATTTTAAGCAACTTTTTGGGTGGAATTTTAATAAATATTGAGTGCTTTAGGCGCACCGTTGAATATAATAACAAAAAACATTGTTTTCAGGAAAGTTTCTTTTTATATGAACATACTCAAACGAAAGATATAAACATATTATTATTATTACAGAAGTCGATGGATCTGCTTTCGATTATCTCAATTCTAAATTTCGGGGCTTATTAGAGACACTTTTGAATCTCATTTTGTGTAAGGTAAAGTACAAAAGTTACGTAAAAATGACATGTGGACATTTGATTTGGTATGTAAAAAGAAATTTCTGTCGTTTCGATGGTGGTGGGGTGATTTTTTTCAGATTTCTAGATATATAGCAAGTGGATAGTAGGTTCATGTTTATCTTCCGTATATTTATTGTTCTGCAGTTGCTCGTACACCTCCAACATCGACCGTACAAGTGGAGAAAGGCCCTGAAAGTATGGAAATAATAAGTCCAGAGAAAACTTGTGGAAAAGACGAAGTAATTTATATTTCTATTAATTTATTTTTCTATAATTAAGGCTCCAATCTTAAAAATAACTTTTAATTAGTCTAACTACACTACACAACTACTACATATAGTTTACTTAATTTTACTTGCATTATACACTAAATTTATAATATACATAGAGTTTTATTTACTTTTACTTGACTTAACACTCGTATTATAGACTTTCGGAGCATAAATAGCATTTATTAAGTGATAAAACGTAACGATTATTAATTTCGACGATATTTTAAACAGACTCTTTTATTTTAGTCAAGTTCCTGTAATATACCAATTCCGGTATCAGCACATGTAACTAGCAGACGGAATTCAGTACATTCTTCAGTAAGTTCAATAATTTGTTTATTCGATAATGCTTACTTAATATTTTTTACAATGATGTAGTGTACCTAATGCATTTAAGTAATCATTAAACAGATATGCCAATAATGTATCTTATTTTTTAAAATAATATACATAAAGGTATGTGAATTATTGTTAATCTAATAAATAGTGTACTTAAATAAAAATAAATAAATAACTAATAATAAATTCGATTATGCGGCTTTCCGATTATTTTATGTATATTTTTTTAAATTTTAGTTTCTTATTTTAAATAATTAGATATATTCTAGGTGTATGATATTATGCTGGTCATTGCCTCTAATTGCGTCGACACTTATTTTTACTTTTATAAAATTATTTGTAAGAAATATAAAAATATCGAAAAATATCATGAATATTTTTTCAGGATGGTTTCTCATGTGTCATATCTATGCAAGATGGAGTGGTGATGTATACAGCGTCTTCCATCACTACCGCTCTCGGATTTCCTAAGGACATGTGGGTTGGCAGATCGTTCATAGATTTTGTTCATCCAAGGGTAGGTATTTTATTTGATTTTTAAACTTTTCTTTAATTAATATAATAATTAACATATGATACTGTATGTTATATAATCGTAAGTTCATATATACCGTATGAACTTACGATTGGTACAATTAATTTTCGTACTCACCTTTGTGTATAAAGAACAAAGGATCCTTCGATGACAATTTGTAGATTTGATTAAACTTACTATTGTCTATTAATATGAATACTGGTCTTTCAGGTTCATGACTTATTTAAGGCGGAATATTCTTTGCAATATAAATAGTAAATAATTTATACCCCGTATATAATTTCAGTCGATAAAAGATTGATATTTTTCTTGCAACAGAGTAAGGTATTTTTTTAAAAATTAAGTGTTCTTTCATACTACGTGCAAGTCCCGCCACGTTCAAACTTTTATACATTTTCTAAAAAAACTTCTAAACTTCTAAAGTTAGACATATTTTTCGTTATTACTCATGTATTAATATTTTCACAGGATCGCAGCACATTCGCGTCGCAAATCACCAGAGGTCTGGCAGTTCCGAAAAATGTTAATGGTACGCAAGCGAAAGGTAATTTTTTCAATTCAATCCACCGTGCCAACTCACTATATTTTTGCTTTTGACCATTGCATGCACTATGTTATATAAAGTGCCTGATATATAGTTTTATATTTACATATACATACAATATATACGTTTGAATCTAAAATACTTTATAGTGATACTTTTATATTGGTGGTCGATACTACGACACGTTCTAGTTAGTGTTTGTCAGGTAAATGATTTGATGATGATGAGGTTTTATATGAAACTAGTAACCGCCCGCAACACCGTTAGTGTGGACTTTATTACCCGTGCCGTGGTGACCATTACCATCCTCTACGATTGATACTTGCAGGAAGTAGCAAAGAGAACTTAGAGTCCAGACACCCCGTCCTCAGCCTACCTTCGAAATGCGAGTCAATGCGTGTTGAGTTCCCTCCGATCTCAAGAAAATCTTATCCTCAAAATCCCCTCTCATTCCTCTTCCTATTTCACCAACTCCTTTACAGTCATGGCTAAGGGCCTCAAACGTTTTAAGTCTCTGCTTAAAGCTCACTACTCTTCTATATAATTATATTTACTTTTATTTTTTTGTACTTACTGTTTTGTTCTTTTTTTTTTTTTTTTTTTTTTCTCTATCATCATATATATTTATTATTTTAACTATATATGTATGTGCTTAATAATAATTCTATGTTTTATATGTTAATTAATTATTCTCAGTAATATAATGTTATGTATATATATGTATGTATGTATTAATCTATTTATCTGTATATTTATGTATGTATAAGTATTTTATATACTATTAAGTACACCGCCTACCGATTAACATACTCCTACACCTTAAAGTTGCCTGGAAGAGATCGCTTATTCAAATTCAAATTCAAAATTTTGTTTATTCAAATAAACTATAAAAGCACTTTTGAATCGTCGAATGTACATGTCAACAAAAAGCTACCACCGGTTCGGAAGGCAGTTCTGCTGAGAAGAGCCGGCAAGAAACTCAACAGCTTATAGCGATAAGGCCGCCTGCTGTGCATTTTGTTATCAATCAATCAATCAAATCAGCCTTTTCGGGTCCACTGCTGTTCATAGGCCTCTCCCAGGGTGCGCCAAAGCTCCTGATCCTCCATTTTTCTTATATTTCATATCTTTTCTTATTTCTCTCTATTTTGTGGTGTACAATAAAGTTATTAAAGTTATTATTATCAATTGCCAATAAGCGCGACGACTCCATCTATACGCAACTGTCTATACATTTTATGTTGTTAGTACGAGTTCATTCATTTCTTCTGATATTTATTTTATTCGATACATTAAGTCTTAAGTTATCCTGTGTGTCAGTTTCGAAGGTATGTGTGTCTAACATGTGTTTTTTCATGTCCAACAGCGCCTGTTTTAGGCAATCATGTATGCTCGATGGTTTGTCGTATAAGACGATACAGGGGGCTCTCTTCAGGGTTTGGAGTGAAAGATAGAATGGTGACGTTCATGCCTTTCATGCTGAAATTTTACTTTAAGAACATCAATGATGAAGAGGGACATGTGATCTATCTAGTGATACAGGCAACGCCGTTTTTTTCCGCTTTCAAATGTAAGTATCGATATTTTAGTATACGATAAGATTGTTTATGATTGTAAATTAATATGGTTTTTTTTTTGTATTTTTTTTTATTAAACGTGTCCAATATAGCATAAAATAATTTTAAAAATACGAGTAAAGCTGTGCGGAAAGACTAAGCTTGAATCTTGTGACAGTCTATAGTGGGTGGGTAAATTTTTTTACGCGAAGTCCAGACTAGTCAAAATCCAATGGATTATATTTAAAATAAGTCCAATAGTAATTAAGTTTTTCTTGTATTTTGTTACCGAAGAAGCCTACAAAGCGAAAAACATGGATTTAGTTACACGCACGTGTCTATTCACGTTTATCTGCAGCTGCCGATACGATCCCACCCACTTGTGTTGACTTGCCCTTTCCTTAATTCATAGTCTATATTAAACTCTTTATATAAATGTTGTACACGTTTACGTGCATGAGGTATATAATATTTATTTTTTATTAGCTTCACGCTCTATCCCGCACACAGCAGGATAGGCAGAGAACTTAGGGACCTTGTGTTAAGATACTCTGTTCCCCATTAAGACACTCTCGTTCCCCACTTTCCGCCGAAGTATTGTGTGTTGAGCGGCGGAACTTAACGTCGCGCTTTGCCGTGCTTTACCAAGGCGGGAAAATGAAAATTTGTTAATAAGTAAAATAACGTAAAGCTCCTTTAAAATTTACTTACTAAAAAAGGTTTTAAAGGAAACAATACATAAAACACTACATACTCTGTCTGGTCCTCCACCACTATCACTACTCTGGTAACAGAGTAAAAGATTAATAGTCATATTATCTTAGAATATATTTTATTTATCTTAGAAATTAGAATATAGTTTTTCTATTTAATTTATTTATTTATGTATTGTATGACAATACTATCCAACTTTCAGCGCCAAACGAAGCAATATCAAACGCTGTACCGTTCATTATAAGGCATTCTTCAAGTGGTAGCTTGGAATATATAGATCCTGAATCAGTTCCATACCTTGGCTACTTGCCTCAGGATATCGTGGAGAAGGATGCCTTGCAATTGTATCATCCAGCGGATTTGGTCTACTTACGCCAAGTATACGAGACGATTGTCAAGGAAGGAGTTGTCTCGAGGTCGAAACCTTATAGGTATGTATTATTTACATAGATTATATTTAAATTGTTTTCATTGCCCCGATCTGGTGGGCTCAAAAATGTATATATTATTCGATAATAACGTCGGCTTAGTGTATGTACCTGCAAAATATTTTCATTTGCCGTTATACAAATTTTTATACCGTTCGAAACTGCAAACGTAAAAGTCAAAGTTGACCTTTATTGTATTTCATATAGTAGAGAATACAAATCAATTTTTAAAACTGTAAAAACATTTTGATAATGCATATATTTATTGCATTAAATTAATATAAATAAAAAAAATGGCGTCGTGGCGCAGCAGCAGAAGGGTGACTGTAACGGGACGGTTGTGGGTTTGATCCCCACTCGAGAAAGTGAAATATTTTTTATGTTTACATTTTCATTTCTTCACTCTGCCTACTCTGCTCTATGCGGGATACAGCGTCAAGATGATTTATCTTATATATACTACCTAGTAGTACGGTACTAGTATTGTAGTTTTCTTCTGTCAGCACACAATGTCTCGAAAATTAGACGGCGCGTTGGAAATGCAATGTTTTAATAAACCTAGTATTAATAACAGTATTTAACATCTCTCCTTAAAATTTAAATACTTATAAATGATTTTAATAAATCCATTTATGTACAGAATGATGGCTCAAAATGGACATTATTTAAAATTAGAAACTGAGTGGTCATCATTTATTAATCCTTGGTCAAAAAAGCTGGAATTTGTCATAGGAAAACATTTTATAACTGAGGTAAGTGACGTTATTAATGGTACGAAATTATGACATAATATAGTAATATTATAGGGGGCTCAGTGTGACTGTAAACGCGACTGGTTGTGGGTTCGATCGATTTTATATGTCCATTTTTTCGCTCTGGTGTCAAGGCAAGGGACGTTGAGTTCCGCAACTCAACACGCAATGCCTCCAGAATTCGGCGGAAAGTGGGGAACGCAGTGTTTTAACACTAGGTTCCCTCTGCCTAACTGGCTGTGTTACGGGATATAGCTTGAAGCTGATTTGCTTTTGACTGTAATGGCATTTATCTTGACTACATACAATAATTGTTTTTTAATGAATAAAATTTTAATGACTTCTTACGTTTTTCTACACAAATTGAAGGAAGTTCATGGAGAAAATAAAGTTACAACATATTTTATATTTTTAGGGACCAATAAACCCTGACGTGTTCCAATCACCGGATTCTGAGAACAATTTAAAACTGTCAGAAGAAGACAAAAATATGGCGCAAACTCTGAGACAAAACATAACCAGGATTATGAATGAGGTAAGTTTTATGAGAAACACGTAGCCGATAGTGAATATAAGGTGTAGGTAGTGTATATAAGATAAATCAGCTTGACGCTGTATTCCGCAAACAGCAGAGTAGGCAGGAGAATTTAGTGTGAAGACACTCCGTTCCCCAATTTCCACCGAATTTTTGAGGCTTGCGGGTTGAGAAGCGAATCTCAACGCCGGGGGATTTGCTTCTCAACCCGCAAGCTTCGCTTCGAGCCTTCGCTCTGGTCAGAGCGTAGAAATGAAAATATTAAGAAATAATATTTCATTCTTTTCCTTGCCTGGGGAACGTACTCACAATCATCGCGATACGGTCGGGGTTTATGCCCCTGTTCCATGGCCTGTCTATAAGACAATACCTCGAAATTAGGAATATGGACCAAGATTTATCTATTTTACCCATTGCCTTTAGAACAGCAGGCATTCTATACAACCCCTAGGAATTTTCATCATCATTTTGGTAAAATATATGAATATTTGATAATGGACAATATCATCCATAATATTTTATATATTCAGGTAATCTACGCCTCAGATATTGTATATAAGGCCAAAATTATACAGATTGCCTGTAACATTTTAAATACCATTTCAAAAACACTAACACTTTTATATTCATATTAAACTGCAAGATAAGACAAAACAAGATAGATAAACTTTAAATGACCCATACTGTAAAATGTGGTTTTTGAATCATGCTACTTTTATATTTAACATACGACATGTATCCAAAATGTAAGGAGATATCAAAATATCACACCTTTCTATATATATAGATTACTATGTTGATATGTAACATAATACTGTTTAGTCTACTTAAACTAATGACTTCATCTTAATTCATTAGAAATGATTATCGTTCGAATATTTAGTTACAAGAATTTTTTGTCTCTCGGTGCACATATTTCATAGAATGTTTAGATTAAAAACATCCTTACTTATTGATGACTCCACAAAAGCTTGCATTCGTTTGAATCTTTTAGTCGTACATTTGACACCGGGCTTCTTAAACGCATCTTATCAAAGATATTAATTAAAATGTTGTTTGTAAAATTTAAGCTGTGCCGTTATGTCTGTATTAGAGTTATATTTTTTAATTAAAATTTATGAAACTATATGATTTCCGCTCGGGGGAATAACTTCTTTTAGTTTCCTTGCAAAATGTGCAAATTAAAATTGAAAATTGGACGGATTGTTCTAACACTAGATTCCCTTTACCTACCCCGCGGATACAGCGTAACACTAAAAAAAATATTTTAGGAGTATGTTAAGGACTTTCTGTATAGAAAAATAAATAAATATATATTTTATGTTTTAGGCTTTAACTAAACCAGCGGAGGCTGCCAAACAGCAGATGAGCCAGCGGTGTCAGGATCTAGCATCATTTATGGAGACATTAATGGAGGACACGCCTAAAGGAGATGAAGAACTTAGATTGGAAATTCATGATCCTGATCACAGTTGCTACGTGAGTAATCCTGCCTTGCCTGTAAATCCTGCCTTTTTTGATTTTTTTGTGTAATTACTTATTTGACATGTCCTGTTAAGGTATGTTTTCAAATAAGTTAAATTGGTTAAATAAATAGCCGTAAGAAAAGTTTTCTTGAAATAGTAAATCATTTCAAAATATTATAAAAATCTGACAATAGAAGTTACAATCAAACGCAATGTCCGTACTATCGTTGCGTTTGGTGGGTTCTTTTTATTGAGAAAGTAATCTTAAGAAGCTAAGGTAGTTTGTTGTGAATGCTGATTGATGTAAACTAAAAAAAAAAATAAGAGATGCATAATTTCTTAGTTTCGTTTTTCGCGAAAATATGTAATTGAGAATTACTGTTTGTATATTTATAAAGTGTATATTTAATTTAATAAAATAATTTATTATATTTAAACTTATCAAAAACTTTTTACAATATTTTTATATGCCTAAGTTTATTTAGTATGTAACAAAATGTTTTCGCATTGATGTAAATTTCTATTATTTAAATATGCATTTACAAATGCGACAGTTGTGAATGCGATTACCACTAGAAGGGATGAAATCCCTGCTAAAAAGACAAAGCGCGGCGTTGAGTTTAGGCATTCAATACGTAATGTCTCGATAACTGGTAATTACGCATGAAACCGAATGTCTTAACACTAAACTTCCCCTGTCCACTATGCGAAGTACATCGTAGCAATTTATCACTAAAAACATTTAGATCTCATTACTGAAATAAGATGTGGCATCTTTTAATTTCAATTAAAATTTTAATGTTAATTTATAATGTTTGTTATCACTAGATAGAACTATCTCATGGTATTTGCTTATGTGCGCAGGAACGTGACTCCGTGATGCTCGGCGGTATATCACCTCATCACGACTACAATGACAGCAAATCCAGTACAGAAACGCCGATAAGCTACAATCAGCTTAATTACAATGAAAACTTACAAAGGTAATGTGAATAATACTCATAAAATACATGTGATATTTTTATCTCTTTTTATATTTTAGGAGACATTTTTGGAACTTGTTATATTAGACAGTGGAAACTTATTGTTAATTCTGTTTCTGATCAATTCTCGTGACATTCCGTGTTGAGTGGTAAATCGCGAGCGCTTTTTCTCGTTACCGGGATAAAGAAATAAAAATAATTCATTTCTCGAGTGGGTATCGAACTCACAATCATCGCAAACTAAGATAGATATTTTTTTATATTTGTGCTCATCTCGAACATAGCAGGGTAGGCAGAGGGAACCTGGGAACCTAATATCTGTTCCACAATCTGTGGATCGAACGCCCAATTTGTCGAGTTTACAGTCGCACGCTTGTGCCCTGCACCACAACTGTAGACTGATTTTTTAAAATTATATAAACTCATTAAATCATTACTCTCGTCAGATATTTTGATAGTCACGAACCTTTTGAAGAATACACCGTGCCGTTGCCTGATACGAAAATGGACATGAAGAAGCCTGGAGGTGCTAGTAGGTAGGTACAGCTACATATATTTTATATTTATTAAAATAAGATAAAATTAATATTTACAGTTTATTATTTACATACAAAGGATCATTAATTTAAGAGAATTGTATATAAAAAATTAACTGTAGATCTGTAGTGATTGTGAATGTAATAATTTAGTAAATGTAATAATTGAGGCAATTTTATTAAATTAAAAAAAAAAACTTAGCTCAATTCTAATCTCGCTATACCAAAATGGATATTTCATGGAATATAAGCAAATAAAAGTCCCCTTTTAACTACAATTGCTGCCTAAGTCCCGTGGTAGTGTATCTATAGAATTTCTTTATTTTTCCTTTGACAGACACGAGGTCGTCACATTTTGTGGCTGATATATTTGCGGATTTTGTTTAGTCACATTATTTACGACGGAATCCTAAATCTATTTATGTAAATGAATTAAGACAGGGAACTTAATGTTAAGACAATCTGTGTTCCGCTTTCGTTAGAATTTTCGAGACATTATGTATTCAGCGGCGGAAGTCAACACCGCGTATTGTTTTGTTACCACAGCGAGGAAATGAAAATAATTAATTTCCCCAAAACATCAGACTGTGTTGTGCTGCTGCGCTACGACGGCCATTATTAATTGATGATATTATAATTTCAGCAATTTCTTATCATCAATGGGATGTAGTTCAGGGGATTATGTCGAAGGTACCAGTATGTCGGACTCCAGCGCTGTCGTTCTAGCAAGTTGTAGTCAAACCAGCATGGACGACTACCATCAAGTTCGGCTAACCGAGTCCTTACTAAGCAAGTAAGTGTTTTTATAATTATTATTCTTCATGACATCTTTTTTAATATATAATTCTTCTGTATGTGTGTTTGTCACCCTATTATTCCTAAATGACTGGACAGAATTGGATGAGATTGTATGTATTTGAATGAGTTTTGGTTTTTTCTGGTATGGTCGTATCCTGATATGCCTGGGTCTCAATGTACTTGCGTATTTAAAAAAACGTCCTGTGGATTCAATTAAAAATACATATAAAAACAATTGACAACTTTGACATGAATTTTATAAGCCTAAGCCATACGTTAAAACACCCAACTAGTAATAGTGGCTTTTGAATTTGTATTCTAAAAATATTGCTTTGTTTTAGGCATAACGCCGAAATGGAAAAGGAACTAGTAAAAATGCATCGGGAAAATAGATCAAGTAACAAAGGCGATAGAGATAAATCATCAAACGAAACGAGACAGAAGAAAAAAGAGCATCTTGCAAGATGCAATGCGTTTTATCAACCTCCAACTGCGGCATTGTCAACTCTAGAGTCTCAGGTATGATAAATGCAAAGAGAGAAGAAATTTTGTTATTTTTTGGATGAATTTGAAGTGTGTAAATGTGAATTTTATTTGACAAAGAATGAATTTGAGGTTCAAAAAGGTTAATTTAATGAGTTACAAATGTGTTTATTTGGAGTGCAAATCTTTACAAGTATATAACATAAACTTCTATATTTTTAGAAGACATATGATAATTTGAACGTATACGTGTAATGTATAAACTGCTATAATACTTTGGTGTGAGTAAATAAAAGAAAATAAAGACCAAAGTTATTTAATACTTGTTAGATAAGAAATACCTTATTTCTTTAATTAACTTATTAAATGTCATATTTAATTAATAACGACCATATTATATGATCAAATTAACAAGAAAAATGTGCATGTTTATTTGAAATTCAATTTAATTGAATAATCAAATGTCTTATTTATTTATTTAGTAATTGTAAACAATATATCTAATTATGTGTTGTTTTAGTAATTACATAAATAAACTCTAAACGCAGTTGTGACTTCGATCTCCACTCGAATAAATTAATTATTTTTTATTTCTTCGCTCTGGCAGATCACAAAACTCGTTGAGTAACACTACTCAACACGCAATGTCTCAATTTTTTTTCAGTGAAGGTAAAAATACTAAAACGATATATAATTAATTATATATATTTTATATTTAGCCTCACGGTATAAAGAGAGCTTCAAAGCAGTTAGAAGAACCTAGTGGGCATAAGCATCGGTGCTCACCTCCACGACTACGAAGGAGGCAAAGCCCAAATTTAGTTAATGTTTCTCAGCCTACAACTGTCTCTCCTACCGGTTAGTTGATCATTTATTAAATATAGACAATATATATTCAATAAGAATAATATATTGTCTACATTGATTAATACAAAAAATAGTTTCTTTTTAATGTTATTGTTAGCATCTAACAAGTTTATTGGCGCAGCGGCAAAAAGGTGTGACTGTAATGCGATGGTTGTGGGTTCGATCCCCACTCGAGGAAGTGAATGAAATATTTATTTACGTTTATATTTTCCATTTCTTCGTTTTACTTCTTTTTAATTTCTTATATTAATAAAATGTAATATTAACGTAAGTTAATTTGAGTCAGCTCCAAATTATCAAGAATTGAAGATCCTTAAATTGCCACCAATGGAAGAAATAACTAAATAAATTAAGAACGTTGTTATTTGAAAGGTTTATTATATTTTGATTGCAATATTTTTTTAACTTTTTAAAATTTCCTGTTAACTTTCCATTTAAATGTATACATTCCTAAATAGTGAAATAAATTATATTAAAAATAATTTTCAGTAAGTTCACCTTGGGCAGGGACTTCTGTGAATGGTATGAATACATTCATACTTGGTCTGGGAATACCACAACAAATGTCAATAATGAGCCCCATGCACGTGCCAGGTAAGCAATATGGACTTACAAGTCTCTAATCTCACGAACTACTGGTTCAATTTGAAAAAATCTTTTTGTATCGCATAATCAATTTATTGACAAAAGTATAGGCTATGTTACATGACGTTTATTGTTCATAACGGTACGGTTGTGGGTTCGATTTCTGCTCGAGTTACTAATACTATTTTTACAATTTTGTCCCTGCAACAAGGCAAAAGTGAGTTCCGCCGTTTAACACGAAATGCCTCGAAGATTAGGCAATGTGTGGAGAACGGAAGTGTTTTCACACTAGATTCGCTCTCCTACCCCTACCCTAATGAAATATGCGGGATACAGCGTGAGTACTTTCGCGCTTTTAATAAAAAAAAGTAATTTAAAATAAATTATCTTATTACAGGCATGTTCCCAATGTACTATTCACCAGCGGTTACTCGACCAATAACTACAACCGAGGCCAGCAGCGGCAACGTCAATACAACACAATTCCAAGGATTTGCACGTAAGTTCCATTGATTTCTAGTATTTTCTTTTTATCTCTTCGTTTCACTTTCTAGCTGGGCAGGACGGACGGACGGATTGTGTTAAGACCTTTTTTTTAGTTGACCCAAATTACGAAATATTGCATGTTAAATGGCGGAATACAATGTCGATCTTTGTCTTGTTACCAGAGCAATGTAATGAAAGTAATTCACTACCCCAAGTGGGTATCGAACCCACAATCGTCACGCTTACGACGTCTTTATTTATGTTATATTATATAAAAATACTCTATAATAAGTATATAAACCAGATATTTTTAACTTTTAAAAGGTATTATTCCACACTAAAGGTAGAAAAATATTTTTAGAAAGCATATAAAATTATAACATAGCTGATGTTTTTTGCTTTTGGTTAGATTGTTTATACGATGTTCTAAAAGCATTTTTATTATATAACAGATCCTGTAAATTCAAGTGCAAATGGAGGACAATTTCCACATCTCAGTGAAGGGAGCATGTTTTGCATAAATTCGCCAAGTACAAGCGCTGCTAGCAGACCCGCAGTCACCAACAGTGCTAATATGCACTATCAATCTCAACATCTAAGTATGTATTCTTATATATATATATATATTCATACTAGCAGACCGCTCGCGGCTTCGCCCGTTTGAACTAGACAATTATTTATTTACAAACCTGGATTACTATAAAAAAAGTCAGCTTCGCGCTGTATCCCGCACACAGCAGGGTAGGCAGAGCCACTTTCTGCTGAATTCTGGAGGCATTGCGTGTTGAGTGGCAGAATTCAACGCCGCGCTTTGCCTCTACACCAGAGCAAAGAAATGGAAATATAAACGTAAATAAATATTTCACCTCCCACTACTATGTCTATTTATTGAATTTCCGCCAATTCAATAAAACAGTTATTTTACATTAATTTAGTCGAAAAAATATTTTATATTGATATAACTCTTTTATTCATGAACCGATTGAAATAAGACGAACAACAAATGTTAAGGAAAGTTAGCCATAAGCGAATTACTGCATTCAAATCGATGTCGGCCGTTTGGCTCGGCCACTTAAAATGAAAACATTGTAAACAAATTTCAATTAGAAAAGAAACCTTTGGACACGAATAGCATTTTTCGAAATGCGGTTACCGATCTCCAGAACATACCTGTTCCATACATTTATATGTACTATATTTTTTTTCAGTGCCCTGCATGATGTTTGGCCAGGCTGTTTATGGATCGCCATTTATGTATTCATCGGTTGATCCTCAAGTGCATGCTATGCAACAGAATTTTGTAAATCCTAATATACAAAATTGCCAGCCGCTGGGCCTTTCCGGCAGAAATTACGAAGAAGTGAGTTTTTTTTTAAATATTTTATTGTGTACATAATATGGCAAAAGGGGCTTGCTTTATATTAACAAACTTGTAACATGTATTACATTATTTTATAGGAAGAGTTCTGTGAGAGAGAAAAATTATATATTGTTTACAAGATAATTTTATTTATATAGTAGTGGTTTAACATTATTAATACAGTTCAAATCAGAGCTCTTCTTAGATTTTACATTTGATTTTAGCAACGGCTTTCAACAAATTATTATTATGAGCGTTTTTTTTTTTCTAAATAATCTCCATATATAATTAGTTAAGTGTTTTGTTTGTAGTTTGTATACGTTTTATTTTGTTTTGTTTGATATTTATATTTTAAGATTATAATATGTAAGTTAATATAACTCGCGGATTTTAGGAATAAGTGAAATCGGTATCGGAACTATCTGATCATTATTAATAAACAATTAATAAGTAGTACATATTTACACAAATAACATTGTCATATGTGTACTCCTAGATAGTAAATAAACAATTGCTTTTAACATAAAATGTGTTTATAAAATATATTTTTTATAAAGTTAATTAAAAGTAAACCTAATTGACAAAATCATACAATATATATTTTTTTAAATAGAATTAATAGTTTTGTATTCGAACTTATTAAAAATTCCGTTTGTTTTCTAGTTTATAAAAATGTACCTACATTTTAAATCGCAAAACGTGATGAGCATTTCAAATTACAATAAGGAATGCTTATTGTTTTTTTGCATATAATTTTGAGTGTTAAATAAAAATGTCAATTGTAGAATCAGTATCAATATTTAAAGTAAATATGTACAAATATTTACAGTTCTATGCATATATATCCCCTTAATGTAGGGTACTATATATAAAATTAAATTACTTTTTTACGATAATTTCAATAGATTGTGGACATGGTTACACCAAGGTGGTATTAGTCTGATAGTCGATAATAATTAACAATAAATTGTATTTAACAATAAATATAATATCAGTTGACAGACAAATGCTATCCTTAAACAGCCAGCAACATTTCCTCTTGCACTTTTTAAATATTAGTTACAAAAACTTAATTACGTCATGTACCTTGTGTGCAAGAATTGATTATGTTTTTTGTCATACACCGTACATAGCTTACTCGCTTCAACTCATCTTAACTTGCACACTTGCTTCTTGCATTGACATTAAAAAACTAATTTTATTTCCCTTATCATATTTATATATATTATGTATTTTATAAATATAGTATTATATATATTTTTCTGAATATAACGTTTGGCATTTTTTGGCATTTTGTTTATTAAATTCGTCGATGCCAGTCGTCGCGCAGGGGCACAAGCGTGTATTGGATTCCCACTCGAGAACATAAATATACAATATTTTCATTTTTTCGCTCTGGTGCCATTCAACACGCAATGCCTCCAGAATTCGGCAGAATTTGGGGTGCGGAGTGTCTTAACACTAGGTTCACTCTGTCTGATTCAAGATTTTTTTTTCATCTTCATGCTGCAACCCGCATATAGCATGGTTGGCTATATGCGGGTTGCAGCATGAAGATGAAAAAAAAATCTTAAGAATAATAATACATGCCCTAATACTGAGGCCACCCATTACATTACAAAAGCAAAATTCTCACATTCTCACATTAAAACTGCCACTGTAACGTTGATATTCAGACATAATGGGTGGAATTTATTACTTTAATTACTGTATCACGTAACATCTCAACACGCCATAAGTACTCATTTAAAAATTATACAATAATACTGTCGCTTCGTCAGCTCATTTAACAAATGTTAACCCAAAAGCTTGTTATATTTAAAAATATTTTATAAGTCAATCGTATAATGAAAATACATCGCAGGCGTGTAAGCTTACTTTGCCAATGAAAACCGGCAAATGGTTTACCACGAACACCCGGCGAGAGAAGACTGGAGAATCACAATCAAATGTACAGGATGGGATAAAAACATGCGACGTCCGTCATTCTTCTGTTGGCACCTCTAATAGGGTATGGCATTGATGGAAACTTCCGTTTATATGTAGGGTAAACCAAAGCTTGCTCATTGAATTGAGTGGCGCAGTAGGAGATTCCCATTTATTTTCATTTTCCTCGCTCTGCATATAATGGCAACACTTATAAAAATATCGTATTGGGTAACAAACCGCAAGTATAATAGTAACTGTTTTATCCATTTTTATAACGATGCCTTTAAAATCCTGGAGTGGGCAATAGCTATATGGTTTACCCTACTATTATTGTTATTTGATAGTTTAGCCTATACACTGTCATCGATAACAATTAATTTAATTGTAATAATAGTATACTACAAGACACTATCTTGTATGTAATGTCCCAGCATTTCAACCTTGGAACTTACACTTGTCTAGACTACAAAGACGCTCCAAGTATTATTATTTTTAGTATAATTATTCTATTTAATTATTTTTCATATGTTTGTGATAAATATTTCACGTACCATTATATTTTCAATCGAACATTATTAGGCATATTTGAAATAAGGGGACATGACGAGCAACAGAAAACAATTATTTCTGAAATATAATGAAATCTTAAATAAGTTATTCAAATTAAAATGTATAAAATTATCATAATCTATATTTCAAAGTTCATTGCTAAAGTTCGTTGAATACCTTGTAGAGTTCGAGCGGCGGCTGCGACTTACAAGGTTTGGTAAGGAATTTTACTTCCGAAATGAGAACTTCATTCAATCATGTTCAGGTTAGAATAAGAAAATGGGCTTAAATGTTATGTGGTCGTATATATGTGTAGTAAATAGTTTATTTTAGTTATGTGTTTTTGCTTAGTATTTATTTTATGCAATTATGTTTATAGGTGATAAAGCTTTCAGTAACTTGTATATAATGTTTCTAGTAAAAAAGATGTGTGTTCAACAAGTCATCGTTACTCGCACGCAGGCATGCTGCTTTACATTATATCCAAGAGTATGGCCGGCATGGTGGCAGTTAGATGAAGATCCTTGATAGAAATCGCTTCCAAATTTCCACTTTTCTTATATATTCATATTAATAATATATATTTGTGGGTCTAAATTATTCGGATTTTCCCAAATTCCAATTATTCGTATCAGGACTGTAGTAGATATGGCAATGGGTTGTCAAGTTCAAGTTCAAGTCAATTTTTTATTCAAGTTAGCACTAACTATGTTTATGATTTTGATATCATAAAATTAATAAATGATTATTGTAATCCTTCTTGACATAGGTAAGTTGATGTTCATACGAGCTCATGTATACATTTTTTTCAAGATAAAACATCATTAGACGATATTCACAAGATATGTATATCGCAACTACTACCATACTACCCACAAATATATAACCAATCCACATTACGCTGACCAATTTCTACATGAAGTCAGCATATATAGCACAAGTAAATATGGTTTATTATGAATTATTATATTCTATTTATTTCTATTCGTATTCTAATGTTATTAGATTCGACATTTTTCCCATGTCGTCCACAGATAATCACTGAAAAATAACCATATTAATAGTGTATTGTTGTTATGGAACAAACAACTCTTGATACATACATAGATGATAAGGCATAATCCACTATTGCCTTCATTAGACGAGCTTTTTTTTAAAAAAAAAGAATTTTGTTTTGTAATTACACTTTCTTTCGTATATTTAAATGATTGTTCATGCTTTTGCTTATTGTATTATTTCTGTTTTTTTTTTACTCAAATAGTGAAAATTAAATTATCAGAGTTAATATTCATCGTTGTTTATTAAATAATATAAATAAGTGATAATTAGGTTTGTAAATTATGTGTTACGTATTCCTTTATTAGCATAGTGTATTTGCAATTAAATAAATACTTTATTACTTGATGATTTTAAGACGGTATTGTTATAGTATATTACACTGGCTATCTTTCGACGTTTTACCATTAATTGGTTGCGCAGTTTTCAAAAGTAATCTGTCTTTACATTTAACCGCAGTTTTTGGATCTAGGATTATTTGACTACATTACGTGAAAATTAAACGAATGAAGGTCACTTTATCAATATCTTTTATGTTAACTTGGTTATGTCAGATTCTGCTCAGTACCCGTTAGTTATTTTCTATTGATATTTATTTTTAATCTGTTGCATATATATACAAAATATAGTCATTTTAACTCTTTTCCGTTAAAAGGATAGTAATCCGTTTAAGGAATAAAACCCAGCGTTATCTTCTGAAGATTTTTGTTGGTTTCTACTAAACTACTGGCAAACATCTTTGTTACTATATAGAAATAATAATATTTTGCCATCAGTGCACTGAGCGACCAGTTCAAGATCAATTGAAAAGGAAAAGCCACCGTGGCAATAGTGATGGCACTATCGAAAAGACTGATGAGGAGTCTAGCTACTCTTCTTTCTATTCCTCATTTTTCAAGACTGAATCTGGAAGTACTGAAGAGAGTGATGTGAGAAATACAAATAGAGAAGATGGAATGGTACGTACACGCCTACTGTTTTTCTTTTGTAGGAAACTACAATGACGGCTTTGCGGTGCCTTTATCCGACATTGACAAATTGAATTCTTCCACTCTCTCTGTGTCTATATAGCAGTTACAAGAGAAACTCATATAATTTAAGGTTATTATAAAAATCCGTTTATCAACAGTTGTGGCAGAAGAAACGGCGAATGGGTGATCCCTCACTAATGTCAAATATGGATACGGGCAGCACAAATGAGCCACATCCTATGAAAGTCACCAGAATGGAACAAGTAAGTAAATTTTTTACATTTTTAATGTACTATTCCTATACTAAGGATGGAATTGTGATTTAGACATTGTATAAAAAGACGCCTAAATAAAGGATTTGTTTAGCAATTTGTGAATTGTGAGCACTACTAACTATTAAATATGTTATAAACAGTACTTATCAGAATTTCATATTGCAGGTTTGTCTTACATCAGAGCTTATTTACAAATATCAAATTCTCACGAAGAATATGGAGGAGGTGCTAACCCGTGATAAGGAAAAATTACAAAACTTTGAACAAGTCAGTGCCATTATTATTATTGACTAGCGGCCCGCTCGCGGTTTCACCCGCGTGAACTATGTTATTATTAATTTCTGTCTCCATGACTACGTCCTAGTGACGTCTATGCAAAATTTGAGACTCCTAGCATTTGTAGTAACGAAGTTTCATACAAACTTTCGACCCCAAAAACAACCCCTTAGAAGTCGAATATTGCAAATTCCCGTCTTAGCGAGCACCTACGTCCTATAAATAACTCCTATGCAAAATTTGAGATTCCTAGCACATGTAGTTTCTGAGATTTCGTGATGAGCGAGTGACCTTTCGATTTTATATATATAAAGAAGATAATTAACCATCAAGATATGCTTAAAACATGTTCGTTTCGATAACATTAATTATGAGAAACTTGCCAGATAATATTACTAGAGTCTGGCCAACAAAAGCTGAACCCGGCAAAGCGCGGTAAATTCAAATAAACTTATGATGGTAATACAATGCATACTAGGAATTTAAAGTTTTGATACTATAATTTTTTTTTTTATAATTCTGATGAATTTATATAACCCATGGTGTAGATATTAATCTTATTGACCGAGCGAAGCGAGGTCTCCGTTTCGACAAGATAGGTCGATTTTGCTTTCGTCAGTTTGTTCGTTTGTTTGTTTTGATCTAGAGACCACAGTTTTCAAGGGATTTACACGAAAATTGGCACACGTGTTCCTTTTATAAAAACTTAGCGAATGTCATGGGCTTTTTTCGATTGGGGGAAAAATGGGGGAGTAGAAGAGGGGAACCCCCTCCCCTTTTTCCGTAATGTCGAGTGATACCTCAAAAGACGCGTCTCTTTTAGTAGAAAAAAGGTTACATTAAACACTTTTTGATTGGGGGGAAAATGGGGAACGGTGGTGGGAAATTTGAAAATATTTTTAGTGAGGTTTACTGTCCACGGGTTTCAGTTTGACAGATACGTCAAACTGAAATTTGTAACAGTGTTGCTGCTCAATAAATAACGGAGTTCAGCTTTTGTTGGCCAGACTCTACAAATATAGCCATACGCGACCGTCGTGGCGCAGCGGCACAGGGTCTGTGTGTAAACGCGACAGTCGTGGGTTCTTTTCCTACTTGGAGGAGTGAGGATATTTTTATTTCCTCGCTCTGGTTATAAGACAAGACGTGGCTTTGAGCAGCGTCACGCATCACGCAATATCTAGGAAATTGGGGGTGTGTGGAAAGGATTGCGTTAACCCTACTTAGTGCTAAGACACTCTCTTCTTCTAGCTCTCTGGCTTTCTGCCTACCCCTCTCTTTGTGGTGGGATACAACGTAAAGCTATAAAATGTGTACCTATATTTGAATATTTATTTCTCTTACTTTTAGCCTTCAATGGTGAACGAGCAACTAGGACAACTTTACCTAGACTTACAATTAGAGGGTGTCGCCGCAAGGCTTACACTAGAAGAAGGCATTACCAGCTCCAGCAGTTCTGGTGAAGAGACCCCGGCTAAATCATCAAAGGTATATATGTATACTTTTTATTAAGTTTTAAGTGAAGTTGATTGTTTAAAGTATACATATGAGTGATATAGAATTAATTAAGAAATTAATCGAATGATATTCATATTAAAGCAGATTCGGCGTCGAAAACGAGAATACAGCAAACTGGTGATGATATATGAAGAAGATGCACCATTGCCGCCGCCAGAGGACACAGGGAGCTCATCCAGATCGTAGTACCCCGAAATAAATATATAATGGTAGTTTATATAAAATAAGAACAAAAGTCGCTCGAATTTCTTTACGTTGCAGTTGTTGTTGAACCTGCTTCACAACTCACGTTTCTACAAATATTTAATTATTTTTACAAAAGATAAAAAAAAAATATCTGTGAGGTAGAAACTCTTATAAACATTAGTAGGTGTCGAGTGAATAAAGTTTTAATGTATGTGATAGTGCAGTGTTGAACAACGCGATGATTTTAGGTTTGATTTCCACTTTGGAGTGAACGGCGTTGAGCTCCACCTTTCAACACACAATGTCTTAAAAATTGGGTGGTGCACGGAGAACGCAATGTCGTAATACTAGGTTTTTTCTACCTGGCTTGCTATTCGCAAGACAGCGTTAAGTTATTATTTAAAGTACATATTTTTAAGGTATGTAATTTTAATATGCTTCTGAATTGTACTCTTTTCGCAATGGATACGAAATATTTCATATATAACATGTTGTATAGATAATATGTTAGCAATTGTTTTATAAGTATACCTGTTACATATTTATTATTTATATACTCGTATGTCTATAGTTCTTATATCTTCAGATTTTCTTTACATACTTTTCACTTATAAAAGCTACAGTTTTATGTTTAATGTTTTTAAATGAAAATTAAAATCTGTTTTCCTTTCCAATATTTAAACAACCTAAATTGATATGTATATGCAATCCAGATACCCTATAAATTTTACATTTTATTTTATTTTATTATATTTAATATTAAATGTAAATATTACATAAATTAAAAAGAAATTTTTATATTTAGAAAAAAAATGTTCAAAAGTTACTTTCGTATTATAGAATTTGTTATATTTTACTCAAATGTATGTTTACATATATTTTTTATTGGTTATGGATTTCCTCTATCTGTATTAGTATTTTATTATGAAGGTTTCAAGTACTATATTTAAGGAGATTGTCTTTTTCAACTAAATTTAAATTAAGTTCTTGTTCTTTCTTTAGACTTAGTGTGCATTATGATTGTATTTAGTAAGAAATAGAATATAAGCAATTTTATTAAGAGATTTTTGTTGTTACGCACATATATGCATTGATATTGCATTTATATTTTAATTGTGAGAATGAATTTAAATGATTATAAGTAATTTTTATAAAAAATGAAAAATATATTTTTATTATAGTTACCAAGTTATTGTTTATAAATTTTAAAGATACGGTTTTTATAATTTTGCTGGGACATACACAATTTTGAAAATGTATTTTCTTATATATTGACATAAATTGTGCTAACTGAAATCTGTAAATATAATATATGTATGTAGATATATGTCTCACGTTGACTTTCATATATATATGTAGTTCGAATTTTACGTAATATACTAAAATATAAATCTGAAATTACTATATTATATTGTAATATAATATTTTATACGTATGTTTTATAAAGCCGAAATCATGTTAGTACAAATAAAATATATAAAGGACCAAAAATGTTTATCAGAAATTAATATATTTAAAAATAAAGAGTATTGACGATTGTTGAAAATAGTTGAATTTTTATATATTTTATAAGAGAATGTATTCAGTTTGAATCAAATGCAAATTATGAATATTTTATACCTTAAACATATAAAAGTTAAAGCCATTTCAACTTGCAAACAGTATATAATGCTTCGTTTGTTTTTTTAAGTTACTTTTATATACCTTTCATGTTTATATGATAGTTTTTTTTTAATTTGATGTTAATTGTGTAATTTACTAATCAATGTTTATAATAAAAGATGTAATTAAAATTTGTTTTTCTTTTATTTATCCCAATGTTTTGGTGACTTAGACTTTGGCAAAGGAGAAACATTGCTTGTTTTTGTTCTTTAAAACTATAACCCCAACATAGACATTAAAACTTTAAAGCTAGTATTTGTTGTATTATAGTATATACTCCACAGATATAGAGATATCCACATGTTGGCTTACAGAAACTTTTTTTAATGAACTTAATATTAAAAATAAACACGTAAACCGTACATATGTATGTCTGTGGTGCTAATCCCTATTCGGGGGAAATGATATTAATTTAAATTATTTCCAATTCTTATAATGTCCTTTTCTATAAAGATATGCATGTGGGGTTGAACTTAACTGAACTATGCTGCCACTTAACGAGCAATATGTCTAATTATAATATAAAATGAAAAAAACACTATATTTTACAAACACATTAGGGTTTCTCATTCTTATGGCCATAGCAAGGAGAGGGGGGATCGGGTGGTCTCTGATATGCTCGTCTGAGCTCATAATTAACATCAAGATAAAATATTGCTCTATATTGCAAACAAACGGAGAGAGGAGAGGAAATACGTATATATTAAGTAGAGTTACTACTATTTGTAAGAACTGCTATTGTACAACATAAAGCTTGAGTAACGTCTCAAGTTTAAAAAAAAAAGATAATGATAAGAATAATAAAAGTGATAAAACACCGTAACTCTACCTTATCAGTACCATGAAATGTTAGAGTTATACGAATACTGATGAAAAAAGAGCCTTACGAGCGTTGTCTTATATCAATTATATACCTACTTATTGCACAAAATATGTCCATTTTCTTTAACTAAAAACTATAAAAATGTTTCATTTAATATGAGACACTATTATGCACTTAGAGGAAAGGTGAATCTTTTCTTTTTTATCCATTTAACGTGCTTTCTTTTTTTAAATATTTTGAAAAAATAAAATAATTTGTACAGAATTTGCCATGCGGAACGAGAGAGCTTCAACGTAAAGGGCTCTAGAGATATTTTTTTAAATTTCAACGTTTGAATGACCTACCTATTGAATATCCAATGTTAAGTACGCATATAATATATATAATACTTACAATATTTAAAATATATTTGTGAGTCTACTTTGGTAACCAACTATGCTTTAAAATCATAATTAACATAATTAAGTATAACGACGTACACCTGTTAATTAATATAGGGACCTGCTTAAATATTTTATCAATCATTATCGTACATAATATTGTATTAATCATATTGTTTTATTTCCAAATGTTTAAAAGGAAGTCCACCAGCTACAAGAACCTGTTACATAGCTACGCTATCGAAACGCACACACGCAAACTCTGTGACTACAATGTAAATAATTACATTAACGCACACAAAGCAAGTATCCAACACGGCTCTACCTGCGCAAGAGTCGCATTCCGTCACCCACCGTCACGATTGGCCGGCGAGCCTCTAAGGCTTTGAAACAGTATTAAATTTACTTTAGAAAGTTGATAGTGTTATATATAGTGTTCCATTTCTCCTCTCACAATGATCACTGTATAGGGTAAGTTTGTTTATATGTTTTGTATTATGTAAGAAATTTTCTAAAAGAGAAAATTGTTTCGCCAAAGCCTTAGTTATCACGTCAGTCTATCCGTTTACAGTAACTCGTCATCATGTTACAATGCCGTGTGTTTATCATGTTTATTTCAATTCTTTGGTTTAGTCGTCGATTGCAGTTTTTTTTTGTATATTTCTATGCTCCATTGAAGCTAAAAGTTATTTAAATTATAGATATAGGAATTTAACCTTAAATTATTTTAAATGTAACAAAAAAATACTTATAAAAATTTAACTTGAGTGATCTCAGATGTTTTTAATTACATTTTACCTGAATGACTCATTGAAAACTTGGTCAGATAATCTATTTTTATTCTATAGCGCACCAACGTTTTTATAAAGTTAAAGTTAAATTCTAAAATAAAAACTTTCACAAACTAACTTTATTTCTGCCTGCGTAAAATAAACATTGTAATACAAATGATTATATTAAAATTGCGATACTTTCATTAATATTTTCAATTATATCATTGATCTTTTGCAATGCTGTTTTTCTATACTTAATAGTACGATTTACTTATATTATAACTGAAACTGTTCCCAACATATCTTCTTTTTTGACAGACTACTAAACACCATTTTTTTTAAAGTCAACGTACTTAGGGTGATAAATGAAATAGATAAGAAGTGTTTCTATAATGAACGATGACATTAAGGTTCTTTAGGATTCCAAGAAGGCGTAATAAAGATCCTAGATATTATATTTAGGAGAGAAAATCTGAAATCATTCAAGTTTTTTATATATTAAATTATATTATAAGTATCATTTCCTAATCAAATCTCCAGGGAAATTATTACCTACTTCACATCCTGGTCTCATATTGGTCACGTTTTTCGCAGACATTAAGGATTTGTAAAAGTTAAAGTATACGTTGTAGAGTCTCTCATAGTTTTATACATAGATTATATGTAAGGCAGCTTGATGTATGTGAAAATTTATCACGTACTTATAAATAAACCACGAATACGTTTCCCTATTATATTATATTATAGACAACAACACACAATTTCATGTTTATTAGGTTTTTAATGCTTCGTTTGTAAAATTCGTTTTAACTGATTAACTAGGTAATATATAGAAAAATAAGAATGTTTTAAAATAATAATATATTTTTAATAGCTTCATGCTGCTCGCTGGGAGGTTTAGGCATAGGGAGGGAGGGAGGCTTAGCCTTAAGACACTTCGTTCCCCCTTTAACGCCGAGTTCCGCTTTGCCTCGACACCGGAGCGAATAAATGAGAATATAAATTGAAATAAATATTTCATTTCCTCTATTGGGCATCGAACCCACAACCAGTCGCACTTACAGTCACACACGTGTAACCCTGCGCCACGACGGGCCTCATATTTTTAAGTTAAACAGCATAAATTAACCTTTATCGTTATTTAAGAAACCAAAGAGAGATTTGACAATATACTCTATTATAATAATAAAACTATTACTTGGAAGTTCATCATTAGGAAGGTATACATATCTACCGTTTATACCTGCTAACGGTGACGTCATCGAGGCGTCACTAAAACGCTTTACGTTGTTATGGGTTCAAATTTCGTTACATTTTAAAAGTAATAAAAAAAAGTTTTCACATCTCTTTGTTAAACATTGTCTATGTTTAATTGTTTGTGTTCTGTTCCGTTTTAATAATGTGAAAGCTAAGGAGAAATGAGTCACGTAACAGTAAAATAAATCACGATTATCGACATCATTTTAGTGACATATTGAAACCTTATTATTAGACTTTACTTATATAAAAATATTTTGATAAATGCAGAAATAAAGAAAAGGAAATTTAAAACTGAAATAAACCGAATTCATTTAAAAAAGATCATTTATTCTATGGCAGTATTAATAGTTAACGATATTTCAGTTATTTGGTGCGCTTAAAAGAAAAACTAAGGTTAACTATAACCGGCGATGACAAGAAATACAATTTTATACCGTCAGCTTTAAAGTGATGAGGAAAGCGTCAATATAAAGACACTCGGAATAGCAATAGTGTATATATTTATTGTTTTTGTCTCATTTGTATGCTGCACTGGCATCCAGAGCCAGTAAGGCTGTATGAATCTTTACTAGCTGGCACATTCAAAACTGTATTCTAATTTTACGACGTTGTACTCGTATGCTGCTACTTTAAAAACTTAATCTTCAAAGAAATATTATGCATTTTTACTTGATATACAATACCAATAATACTAGATCGATTGAAGATTCGGCCATAGTTTCGGCTTCGGCCAAAATACGGCCAAACCGAGACTAAATACTTGTTAGTCATTTTGTTAATTATTATTATACTATTACTATATGTGTTCCATGAATTATGAAGTCAGCTTATTAATTCTAAATTATAAAAATATAATTATTTATGACGAATGTAAATACTGAGTGGAAAGGTTTTCATAGTTGAGTATTTACGTGCCAAAAATACTTTAAATTTGATTTGTTTGTTTACGAGAAAATCAAAATCTTTTTTTTATAGGATATAGATAAGAGCGTGGTTAATTCAAAACTTATGTTATTATATTTAAGTGTAATTTTAAGCTAAGCATAGAAAAAGGTGTTTCAAAGAAATTGTAAATATTTGAACTTAGCTAGATTCGAACGCGCGTCAATTGCAAACCGTCTTGACATTTTTACCAATACGATCTTATCAAGATTTCTAATCTTACAATATTAAAATTTTAATTATACGATTTCAAAAATAAATGGAACATGCAAGAATTTTATTAAATTGAGGTTAACAAATGGCGTTTTATTTTAAAACGATAATTTTATTATTTATTTTATTAGCAAAATCTCTTTTGTTTTAATTGTATTAGGCTTTCATAGAGAAGTTAAAACTGTGGTTTCATTTAATGGTGATAACAAAAACACTATGTAATACTTATATTGTAAACACGACTGATTGTGGGTTCGATCCCCACTCGATGAAATAAAAAATATTTATCTAAATTTATATTTCCATTTCTTTTCTCTACTCTAGGCTCCACGCCTTGATTTCTACCACTCAACACGTAATGCCTCTAGACTTCCCTAAAACTAGGTTTCCTCTGCCTAACCTAGCTGTACGGGATACAGATACGGCTTGACGATGTTATATATAGATAAGTGATCACCTTTAGTGATGAAACTTTATATAAATGCAACTTAATTGTAATATAAGCAACCACGATCACCTTTGTGCACCGACGGCACTAGACAGACAACCGGATATTATTGGTGAACAGGGTTCCCCCGGATATTGCACTGAACTATTTGAATGGTATTTACCAACCTGCCTGGATGGTCCATACGCTCCGATAAATGCTTCAATGATGGTACTACCTTGATTACTAGCTTCGCTTTCACAGTTAATTTAGTACCGTGAATATATAATGTTGATATTTTATTTTTATTTATTGTATATTTTAGTATAATTATATTAGAAATCGTTCTTAAATCTAGATTTCGATTTCATACTGCTTAATTTTCCATTACTTGTTAAAATTGTATTATTGGTAAAATTTATTTGATTTTTGATTAAAATTCTATAGAAACGATATAATATAATATAATATAAAAAGTCAAAGATACAATACATAATATTCTTAAGACAAAATGCGCAAAAATAGTTTCTTTCATGGAAATAATTAAGACTTCAACGTTATAGTAGACATTGTAACACTATTTTCTAAGTAAATAAGGCCGACGTTTGAGTAAAGCATTTTGGTTGGCAATTTTGAACCAAAAATTTGATTTCTAGCTGCGATGATCTTTATTAGGCCGATATATCAATCAGCTTGGATTAAATTGATACATGAAAACCCCTTGAACACATTGCCTCTGCAAGGCATGCTAATATAACGTATATTAGAACGACATTTCTAATACTTCGATTCTATTGAATCTTAAGCTATTAAAATGCTGTTTCTCTTCCACAAAATAATATTAATTACAATATCTACACAATATTATTATATAAGTTTGGAATGTACTAGATTTTGTGACGTATGTTTCGCGACATAAGAGTCAAATGAACGTATCTACATTTTCTAAATTTTACAGGAGAGCAAAAATACTGTGAATTATCACCATTGTATATAATTCTATTAAGCAACTTATTAATAGAGGCAGTATAATAGTGTTTTTCTTTAAAATTTAGAAAATGTAAATACGTTCTTCTGCCGCGATTTATTATCTGTAAATTATAACTGACAATAAAATAGTTAAATAAAATATCATTCGATACTACATGATACTTTATATTACGTGAGGTGTCTCAAGGTGATTGAAAACATTTACCTTGTAAAAATAAATATCTATGTTTGTTTGTTTGTAGCTTCACGCTAGTAGGCAAAAGGAACCCAGACCTAGTATTAAGACACTCTGTTCCCATTAAGACACTTCCATTTCTTACTTTTCGCCGCATTCTGGAGGCATTGCAGTTTGAGTGATAGAATTCTAGGCTGCGGTATGCCTCGTTACCAGAGCGTGGAAATGAAAATATTATTTTTTTCCTTAAAAGAAAATAATCGAGATATATGTATATAGAAATAATTAATTTTTTTTAAAAGGATAGCCAGTTATTTACGAATAATATTGGTGTTACTGTTAACATATAAATTTAATTATTAATATAGATAGGTCTACACGATTGTGGTTTATTTGTAAAGAATTGATTCAAAGGAGTAGAGTATTACCTATACTAAAACTTATTTCACAATATTTAATAACTTGGATTAAAACACTATTAACTTTTTGATTTGAGCACGTGACGAACGAATTTTTGTATTGTTTTTCAAAAGCAATTTTTTTTTCTGGTTAAATTTAAAATGAGACGTTAAGATAATCGACACGACTTCAGCGCTGGAACTAAACGCTTCCCTTTATCTTATTAGTAAAGGAAAATAATTCGCCATCTCGATTGGGGATCGAACCTACAACCATTGATATTAGACTCGCACATTCCACTGCGCTAAAAAGTACTAGACTAGAACCTTGTTTGAACATCTACTTAAAGCTGTGTTTGTCCCGTTGCTAAGCAACAGTATAGTAAAAGTTGTGAGGCCCTTTCATTGCTATATTTAATTTCAAACAATGATTAAAAGAATTACAATTATAAAATCGATGTTTCCTCCTTAAATTTAATATATTAAATATGTGTACATGTGTAATATTCTATAATTCTTGTTTAGCTTTGTTAAGAAATGTAGTTTTTCTATTTCGTCTTTCATTATTCAGTGGTGGAAGTCGGCCTCATGGAGTTTCACAATACTAGCTTCAGTAGGTATATTTTATATTAATAAAATTATAATCCATATTTTTGTTACGTTTTGCTATTTACTGTGATACTATTAGTTAAACTCTTTTATATTTATTTATACATAAGTACAAGTGTAATATTTGGAAATAAATTAGTAATGAATATTAAGAAAATAAATAAATCAGCGTATCCTGCACTAAGCAGGGTACGCAGAGGGAACCTAGTGTTAAGACACTCCGTTCTACTTTCCGCCGAATTCTGGAAGCATTGTGTTGAGTTGGAGCGGCTAAGAAAACATTTTTTTAATATTTCCATTAGGTCAACGATGACTCATTCCATTCATTTATTATTTAGTAAAAGATTTCTCTAGTCTTGTATTGAAGTCACGTAAACTTTATAAACGTCTGATATATATAAAAGGAACTGTTACGATGTCTGCTATAACGTAGTTAATTATTTATTTTTGTGTATACACAAATATAAATAATTAATATTATTTAATTATTAAATATATAATTAGCTAGCCATAATTATAAAATAAATGTGTATTTATCTTTTTATTGGAAAAAAAATATTAAAGAACTTAATTACAATAAAAAAACTTAATATTTCAAGTACAAATCACGGAAAATTAAACTAGGTATATAATAAAATCACTCAAGTTGCAAGGCCGCCAATGACTTATGTGATACTAATAATGACGATAGTAAAGCATTTAACTGTAGTAGTAAAAAGGGGGACAAACACCTGTGTTGTTGTATATACGAGTACATAAATGTATCGAGCAGTATTTACTCACGCCGCTTTGCACGGCCGTCGGGTTCCTACCTGCCTACCTGGAGGATGACTCACCGCCATATGCTTAGAAAACCTCATTTCTTAAAATTTTACGCAGGAATTCCGAAAATTGATATTTAAAGTTAATCTGAAGTTCATAATGTAATCTAGTTTATTACACTTATTAAGTACTTTTTAGTGCGAATAGTAAGAAGTAGTGGATCTAATCTTGTTTTAGAAGGTTTTCTTTTAATATATTATTTTTTTAGCAATTACACAACCTCCCTTTTTTCTGTCAAATTCCAGAGGCACTGCTTGTTGAGCGGAGTTCAACGCCGCCCTTTGCCCGACATCAGAGCGAAGAAATGAAATTATTAAACATTTCATTTCCTCGAGTGGGAATCAAACCCACAACCTGTCGCGTTTATAGTCACACTTTGTGCCACCACTGGCCTCTAAAAGAATTATAATATGAAATATGTAAAAATAGTCCTTTGAAAAAATCCATGGTGTTTTTAAGTTGCTTTACGAATTACGCTATTGAATTTTTCATTCAATCATAGTTATCTAAGCTGAGATAGCCGATACATCACTATTTAATTTTTTTCCAGGCAAGAAAATGTCTCGTTTCGCTTGTCTCCTGGCCGTGGCTGGGGTCACTTCGGCCCAGCTCACGCTGGATGGCATCAAGTGTGGCCAGCTCACCTGTCAGCTTGATGAGTACTGTTCTCCGGAGACCAACCGCTGTGCGCCTTGCAGCGTCGTCTGCAACAAGACCCATCACAATTACGACTCTGGCCTCTGCATCAAGGAGTGTCAAGGTTGGTTAGACTGGTCTTCACACATTATGGCAACGTGTTTATAGAAGTGATTTTTTTATATATTCGAATTGTTTATTTCATAGCGACTCAACAAGGTATTCTAATAAATAGTAGTTTATACAATTACTTTTACCGCATTTAGCGAGGTAGGCAGAGGGTACCTGGAAACCTATTATTAAGACACTTTGTTCACTCTAAGACACTTCCGCTTCCCATTTTCCGCTGAATTCTGGGGGCATTGCGTGTTAAGTGGCGATGCTCAACGTAGCGCCTTGTCTCATGCCTGAAAATATTAAACATTTCATTTCCACTAGTGGGAATTGAACCCACAACCTGTCGGTCTAAAAGTCACACGCCAGCACTGGCCATATTATTTACTTATTATTTTAATATTAAATATAGTTCATAAAACATTTCTATAAGATTATGTAAAAATTCTTAAGCTAAGATGAGTTTATGTACGTTTTAAGTTGACGATGACTAATATTCCTACATACAAGAATAATGGAGGCCTTCGTAGGAGTTTACAACTAAAATGAGCTTAATTGCCTATTGTCATAGAGTAACTTGTTATTTTGCTGTATTGCTTACAACCAGTTTCGTGAGGCAAGCCGCCTACAAATAGGTTAGCCTCCTCTAACTAGTGCTGCCTCACTCGCACACCAGTTTAAGAATGTAAGGTTTAGGTCGAACGTCGTTGCCTCCAAGCCTGTTTTCAAGTTATTGTAACTTTAGTCTTGATTGCAATTAGTAAAGTAATTATTTGAGGCACAAGGGTGTGACTGTAACGCGTACTGTAACGCGACGGTCGTGGGTTCGATCCCCACTCGAGGAAGTGAAATATTTATTTACGTTTATATTTCTATTTCTTCGCTCTGGCTTGCCTCGACAGCAAAGCGCGGCGTTGAGTTCTGCCACTCAACACGCAATGCCGCCAGAAAGGAAAAATATATAATTTTTCCTTATTTTTTCAATTATTGCTATCAAATATCTATACAAATATTATTTTTTCAATGACAATCCACTACAAAAATCACGTAGGTTTGTCTCAAGTACAGCTTTCGTCTCAATTGTACATTTAAATGATATTTCTTTAATAATTGATTTAAGCTTACATTATTTTTTATATATTATTTTTTCATCGTATATAAGTTGTTTAATAGATAAGTAAGGAATCATAATATATCCCTGGTGTGCTGCCCGTATTTATTATTGATCATCATCATCATCATCATCATCATCATCAGCCTGTCCTCGTCCACTGCTGGACATAGGTCTCTCCAATGGCACGTCACTGAGCTCGATCTTCAGCTCTTCGCATCCAGCCGCCCTTATTATTGATAATGAAACTTAATTATTTTATGTAACTGCAACGGACTTAACTGAAATAGTGCAATTATTAATTTAGATTTTACAATCTCATATTAATAAGCGAACCCATTATACATGTTAAACGTTATTTTGCAACAATTTTGTGCCCATCCCATATACAAATTTAATCATCAAATTTAATCATTTGAGATTTTAATTATAGCGAGTAATTTTAACTTTTGCTCGATCGTAGTTTATGACAAAATTTCATACCCGTCGTTCTGTTCTGGTCGTCAATGAGTTTATCGTTAAACGTTAATTTTGGTCCACTAACTGTTACCTGGAACGTGCCGGCGTAATGCCATACTGTCATCAAAAACTAAAGCTTCACAATTTGGCTGATTTTGACACGAATGTAATTACAGCCCCGGAATCCTATTTTATTATAGATGGAAAATTGCATACAAAATTTAAACATATTCGTTTGATAATAATTATAACGATCTAGCGGCTCTCGTGTTATTAATTTTATGTAAATTGATTATTTTCTTCATTAATTTAACACTGAATACTTATATGTCACCTATATGTACCTATATGTTTACAATTCTGTGGACTCGGCTAAGATTTTATTTACTTATTTTTATAAGGCCATCCGTGACTGGGAGGGACACAAATGTGTGACGCAATAGGTTGTGGGTTCAATCCCCACTCGAGGAAATGAAATATCTAATATTTTTATTTGTTCGTTCTGTTGTTGTTGTTGTTGTGTGTTCTTCGTCACAACACTATATTCCCGGATGCCTGAGCGAGGGCGTCGCGTCGTTTTATTAGTCTCCGCTTACTATGTAACTTAACGAACGTTTATTTCGTATTATGCAGGGGTAAAGCAGAGATTTAAATTCACAATAAAGAAAAAGTTTAAGAAAAGTAATACAAAAAAAATGAATTCTTAATTAATCTTATTAAATTGAACTCAAATGCTGAAATGATGAAACAATATTATTCTTAAATTGGTAATTCAAGTCAAATCAATTAAAATAGTCAACAGGTAATTGGTAGGGGTGCTACAATGGCCATAGTCACGGTCCGCTGACTGGAACACGGACAGGTATATGTGTGTGCACAGTACCGTGAATGCACCTGTGTGTGTCAGTGTGTGTGTGTGTGCGTGTGTGTGAGTGACCAACATGTCGAAACAGGTACCCAGTTACCCACCTGCAGTTTGAACAGCAAAAAGCAGATAGCGCATTCTAATATTCTTTTGCGTTTCCTTTGACAAATATATTTCAACATACCTTGGGACGGCTATTGAAATTGTTTAGTAAATTTCATAGCGTCTATTAACTAACTTTTCCTTTATAAAAGGAAAAATTAAATATCACATGCAACTCGTCCCTGCACCTCCATTGTACGTTCCTATACGGTAAACTATATAACACTTGCTCGCGTGCTCTTTTAATGAGTAATTTTATTAAAAAGAAAAATTAACTTTGTTCTTTTTGAAGAACTTAAATGTAGAGAACGTCCATAATTGTTACTTTTAATTGAAAATAATTTTTATATAGAAAGTTTATTATTTATTATATGTGAGAACATTTTCAATTCTCTACTGTTTGTGTGTTAAAAGTTGAAGTGAATTTAACCCTTGGCTCTTAACTTACCTATAGATAATTCAGATGATTTTAATTATCAATTTTATAGTATGTTAATTATAGTATGTTAATGTAACTTAAATTATTCGTTTCTCCTTCCTTCATCGATGAATTGTTTAAGATATACGACGTCTGCGGTGCATGTAATTTTTTTACCAAATCTCCAATATATTATATATTAGGTTATATGTACAGCAGTTTAGAGGGGGTAGTATTAACTATGTTTGTGCACCGTGCTCTGGTATAATGAGTTATTAACAGAGACAGACGTAAATTTTCAACGTCTGGCTCTGGTGGATCCTGACAGCTAATTTAGTAATATTGTGGTATGGGTTTTCATCATCATCATCATCATCATCAACAACCATCTTTTGTCCACTGTTGGACATAGGCCTTCCTCAATTCTCGCCACCACACTCGATCCTCAGCTTTTCGGATCCATCCGCTTCCCGCCAACCTCTTTATGTCGTCGGCCCATCTGGCAGGGGGTCGTCCCACCGGTCGTTTTGTACGGGGTCTCCACTCAAAGACACGTCTGCCCCAGCGGCCGTCGGCTCTACGACAAATATGCCCCGCCCATTGCCACTTCAGCTTACCAATTCTTTGAGCTATGTCGGTAACACTTTTGGTATGGGTTTTGCTAAATCATAATTATTCCTTTTGATTTCAGGTTACTTGTTGGATTTGAGATACATGCTGAAATCTGACGGAGTTGGTCCGCCATCTGACATAAGCGGTGAGTTTACATGACATTTATTTTTGACGTGATAACATCATATAAATCGAAGAACGCCGACTGCACGCAAGCTAAAAGTGTCTTGTTGTGCAAGCGAGAGCGCAGAACGAGCGATAGAGAAGCACGATCTGCCAAGTTGCATGGTTGTTTGTAATTAATATGTATGATTTAAGTAAAACATCTCTTTTTTTTGTATTTCATAAAATAGTGATAATTCAATGATAATATTTTAAAGTATGCACGTAAACAGACTTTACATACAATTTGTTTTAAATGTTGAAAAAAGTGTGTCTTAAAATTTACGTATGAGTATGTGAATAGGTACTACCGGAGCTGGAGGTTTCTTTTTACCCAGTCCGTAGGGATTTTATTGCATCTAAAACACTTAATGTTGTTTACTCTTTCCTTTCTATAATCTGTGTACACAAAGTGCAAGAGCATTGCGACTGAATTGCGAAGAACTATTTATTTTCTTAAGTGTTTTATTTTATAGTTTCAAAGTGAACGCAATTACACACAATTTTTCATAGCTATAAGACAAACTTGCGAATTTTATTTATTTAATAAGCGAATACATTTTTTTGGTATAATCTATATAATTATATAAAAGGACATGTTTCCACTGACTGAGGTAAGACGCACGCACAGTCGTAACCGCTGTGCGTAGAAAGGTGAAATTTGGATTTTTTTTCGCAATCTGATTCTGATCCAATGATTCGAATGATCGAATCACAGAGATTGACCGAACGACGATCTATCGACAATCTCGATCAGTTGTGAACTTGTGAAAATAATGCGCAAATTGTACAATTAAGTACAATTTCACGTCCCAAAAATTAGAACCCTATTGATTCAGGTAATTGATACAGGTAATATGAAACAAATTGATATGATACTAAAAAAACAATTATTTATACTTGCGGTTGAACCAAACGATAGCATAAATTAATCCGTTACAACGTCATCTATCGGAAGATATGTTAAACTATTGATTTATTTTCTTTTCGTGTCATTTAATTTCAGAAATTCTAAAAATATTAAATTAAAACATAAAATGAATGATTGTTTTTATGTAATACAAGCATGTATTGTACCAAACAAGCATGTAATTGTAAATGCGACAAGTTTTGGGTTCGATTTCCTCACGAGAACATGAAATATTTTATTTCATTTCTTTTCACGTCTTTGCTCCACCTTTTAAATTCCGCCACTCAAGACGCAATGCCTCCAGATTTATGTGAAAAGTGGGGAACGGAGTGCTTTTGACTAGGCTTGCAGAGTCCCCTGCTATGTGCGAGATACAAATATTTATATTTAATAAATATTTGTAACATAAGCGGGCGAAATTGCCCAGATCGGCTATTATATAATATTTGAAAACTTTTTTAATCAATTAAATTATTATTAAATTATTATGAGGCCGTAGTGGCGCAGGGGCACAAGGGTAGCCCTACCCTACACAAGGGTAGTAACGCGATTGTTGTGGGTTCGATCCCCACTCGAGGAAACGAAATATGTACTTAACTTTATATTTCCGTTTCTTCGCTCTGTTATCGAGGGAAGAGCGAGGCGTTGAGTTCCGCATACACGATACCTCCAGAATTGGGCGGAAAGAGGGGAACGGAGTGTGTTAACACTGTGCTCCCTCTGCATTATCCTGTTGGGTGCGGATACAGAAAAAAACAAAACAAAATAAAAACACACAAAAAAAAAAATAGCAGCCACACAGCGTCTCATTGTAAATGCGACGGTTGTGGGTTCGATTCCCACTCGAGGAAATGAATTATTTTCATTTTCTCGCTCTGATATTAAGACGCCGCGTTGAGTTACGCCAGTCAATACACAATATCTAGAAAATTAGGTAGCGCGTGGAGAACAGAGAGTTAACTGTGTATTTATAGAATTATAAAGCAATAATTTACGAAAGTAATCGATTTCTATTATATTATTTGATTATAGAAATAAAATGATATGCGACATATTCTTTTTTATAAATATACTATCTTATCGTTGTTTTATTGTAGTATCTGTAATTAGTTTTTTGTTTTATCTGTACTTATAATGTTGGATTATTTTTTTTATTTTTTTTTTAAATTTTTTTTTAATTTATTTATTTTTTTGCCGCCAAAATATTTAATCTTATGTAATAATAATAAAGAATGCGAATATTAGACCTACTTATTAGTTTTTGAGCTCTCGCACCTTTTGTGTTGCTTGTTCAAATAGCATCCATTGTTAGAACGTAATTAATTGCCTTTTGCGAAATTATGATTTTATTTAAATGACTTTCCTAATGTTGATGTTTTAAATATGTATTATCTGTATGTTAACTATATAAATATATAAAGGATAAAGGATGTTTATATCAAATATATAAAGGAAATGGAGAACGGAGAGTCTTAACATTAAATTATCTCTTCGTATATCTACCCTTATCTTGGGATAGGGCGCACTAATAGATATATTTTATTATTAATAATAGTTATATAAATATTACGCTGTAAAACTACGAGTATTCAATTCAATTCAATTCTATCAAATTATATTTTTTAATAAATGCAATAAATTTAATTGTATTTTCTTCATAAAGGTGTCCAGCGACAGGCGCAGACAGCCCTCATCGTAAGCAGCGTTGCTCTCGCAGTTTTGATTCTCATCGTCATTATATTATGCAGGGGAAAACTGTCTTGGCGTTATATTAAACAGAAATTTCAGCCTTCAAAGGTAAAAAAAATATTGTTTGTTCTTTTCTTTTTCGTTTAGCTTCACGCTGCATCACGCGCGTTGCAGGATAGGCAGAGGATTCACAGTATTAAGACAGTCCTTTCCGCACTTTCCGTCCAATTATGGGGCTATTACGTGTTGAGTGGCGGAAATCAACGCCGCGCTTTGTCTCGGAACTAGAGCGAAGAAATAAAATTGTTAAATATTTCTTTTCCTCGAGTGGGAATCGAACCCACAACCTGTCACACGCTTGTGCCCCTGCGCCACGACTGCAAATACTTTTCTGTATATTTATAAAAGAAAAAGAATCATCATAACGGAAGAAGCTCCTGAAAAAAATCTTCATCATTTCTATTCATTATAAGGGAGGAAGCTAATAGGAGCATTTTGTTTTCTTATTAAAGTGTATTGTGGGTTTTTATCAATCCATAGCAGGATTGTTAAATCTATAAAAAGGATCAATGCTTCAATATCCAATTTACTTCAAGTCAACTAAATAAAGTTATAAACAATTTATATTTAGGTTTTTCTTCCCAGAATCGTGTGAAGCAATATCCGGGTGATCTTACGCATCATAATCCCCACGCGGAAATGGCAATGCCGAAACCGAAACCCGAATTGAAACTAGAGATACGAAACCCCGACCCACCAAAACGACAGAATCCACAGCCACTGAACGCCAGGGACTTAGATAATAGAACCCAAACGGAGAAAAGCGTTGGCGCAACGACCCCGAAAACTATAAGCACGACGTTAAGCAATCGACATCCAGCTGAAGATACGACGTTAGATTTCTCATATGATAATATGGGTATGAATGTGACACCTCCAGAGCAGCCGGCCGGCAGTCACAGGTTCTGAGGCCCGGCTGTGACGTTTGGCGGAGAAACGGTCACGTTAATAAATAATATATTATAATTCACTTTTGATACATTTAAAAGTTTGTGGTCGATCACCGTATGTACTTAGATCTGTCTTGTTATGGATATTTTTATCAGTAGAAGTTTAAGTTTATTATAATAACGTTAATTGTGGAATTTGTAAAGTAGTATAGAATACTGAAATATCTGTATTTTCCTGTTTTTGTTTTTGATTGAATTTTTTGTCAAAATATTAAATATATACAAGTATCTAGAAGATATAATACGTATACAGAAGTAGGAGCAAGAAAATGATTTTTTTTTTATTGTTGATAGGCAAGCATTTGTCCGCTATCTCACCTGGTGGTAAGTGACGATGCGGACGAAGGTGGAGCATGCTTGCCTAGGTAGTGCCTATTCACTCTTTCTATAAAGAGGGCCAGGTTATACTTGGCGGGGAACAGTTCAGCAGGCAGGGAGTTCCACTCCTTGGCCGATATGATATATAATTGGTGATGATATAAATGTCCCCTCGACGTCGTACCCTCGATCGATATCCCTGGCTCATCAGTGATTTACGATACATCACATAAATAGATCAGTACATCACAAACATCACATGTTGCGCCGAGATATACCTATTATTATAATTGTTTCCTGAGAAAGTATTTATTTCTTTTTAAGTAGAACAGTGACGTGGAAGTCTTTTTTAATTGGTTTTTTGTTTAAAGCTTCACGCTGTTTCCCGCACACAGCAGGATAGGCAAAGGGAATCCAGTTTTAAGACACTCCGTTCCCCGTTTAGGGGTATTAGAGTCAGTTCAAAATAATGACCTACAATGCTTTGATAGATACTGCTGGCCTGGATTAGCGTAACGTAACAAATTAATATGAATGCGTTAGTTCACAGTAATTTTCAAATATTATTCAAATGAATAATTACAAGTAATATATTATCAGTCGGTCTATTTATAAATTATCTCATTTTACTACGGATTATTGCCAGAAATGTTAATAGACTGAAACCCTTCGGTGGAGTAATTAAAGTGTAAAAGTCATTTTGACGTCAATTATTCACAATATTTGCCATATCATGAAGATATTTGGGAAGTTTGAAATATCTTCTTAATTTTCAATTGAATATTAAATATATTTAAATAGTTTTTGTTGTCTTCTTCTATTGTTAAAGATGTGTATATTTTAGTGTAGTATTCTAAAGAATAAAGTTCTTAGTAAATTGTAAAGAATAAACTTCTTAAAATCGTTTTATTATTATACTAGTTGTGTTGTTCTATGTATAACATTTGTTGTTCATTATTGGTTCTGTTAAACGTATATTATATATACCTACATATATGAAATATGAAGTTACTAAAATAGTTTAATAAATCTCGTTGGCAAGCAATAATGAGAAATAAGTGACAAATTAATTCATACAAGTGTATGTATATGTAATATGTATAAGCATTTGATGTAACCTTTGTCATTTACAATAGTGAACGTCCGTCCGTCCGTCCGTCCGCTTTTACTCTGGACTTCTCTTCTTCATGTGTTTGTATATTTCTCCCTTTCTCTCCTTTATCAATGGCTTTTAATATTGTGATGTGAAAGTCAGTTTAAAAACTTGATTTTTTTTGTAAAAATACTTATATTTTATAACTGTTTTCGTTCGCAGACTTCTGAAATAAATTTGAAAAATAATATTTGTGCACCTCCTATTCTAATATAAATCTCGATTTTTTGATTTAATGGAATTTAACATGCAGTAGTATTGCAAAGTCAATTATGATCCCTTTGTATTCTTTTATTAAAATAAATATAATCCGTCTGACATTGCCTATTGAAATGAATTACGGTCTAGAAATAATCGAAACGCACGTTATCTAGATTGCATTTCCAATGCACATATATTACATTCGAATTTAGATTAGATTTCCATTTCCTTTTGTTTATTCTTATTGTCCATTTTCGCAATATGTGTGAAAACCATATTTTTCTGCTCTTTTTCCCCCCTAAATGGGAAATAATGAAATAAAGTCTTAAATGGATGAACAAGGATCCCCTTAGACGCGACGTACACTAGTTACAAATAATAGAAGTACATTAAATACAAAGGTGACTTGACTGTTGACTTTTTGACTTTGCCATGTTGACTTTTAGTGACTAGTGGATGGTCTCTCAAAGTGCATTCAATCACTCAGAGTCACTTAATAAGAACAACATTACTTACCATGTCATGTCAGGTGTTGCAAATTATTTGAAAGTCATCTTATAGTATTAAATGTACTTAGTGTCCAAGTTGTCAACCTTTTAATTGTTGTAACGAATTCTATTTAATGGCATTTGTTGATATATAAAGAAGCATTTTATTAAGAGAGAATAAAATATATTTGTTTTCCTCTATATACATTTTCATATGTATTATACAGGGTGGAATTGTCAGCGCCACTTTGAAAAAATGAAATCACAGTTTTAACTACTCTATAAAAGCCTAATATAATTCGGAAAAAAAAATTTCTCAAAAATAAAAGAGTTTTTTTCAAACAAAATAAATAATAAAATTATCGTTTTAAAATAAAACGCCATTTGTAAAGTATAACATAGGCACGCACACACTTACCTGTCAAAGCGGCAACGTCGCATACGTATGTGTGCGTGACACGAAATACAGGTATGGATAAAAATCGTGAAATGAAAAAAAATCCTACGTCCAAACCGTTGAGGTACCTTGATAATTTTTTTTAATTCTGGGTTTGAAATATTTTACCCTATATGTAGCTTCAGTAAAAGGAGCGCTGCCTCTTCCACCCTGTATATGAGTAGCATACTAATAAAATGCAATCTCTAACCCTAGTTGTTGTAGTCGTCACTCGGTGTATCATCAACTACGTCAAATACGAAATAAGACGCAAAAAAACAAATCGGAATATCTTTGTATTATGGAAAATTATTATTAAAAAAGAATTGAACAAATCATAAGTAAAATATTTCTTATCAATAATAAAAAAAAAACAAATGTAGTCCCTATTGTGAGTATGAGGTTACGTCGTTGCCTTTAAAAATACATTTATCAACAGCCATATAACCAATTCGTTTTTAAAGTCATTCTTTTGCCAAGCATCTTACCAGCGCGATTCAGAAAATAACATCTTATGCACAACGCCATCTATTACTTACAGTTGATCTGTAACCATTCAAACATGTTAAAAAAATACTACTGTTTTATATTAAAATTTATTATTATAGATTAAACTTAACATACAACTATATTAATCGAAAATGATATTAGACTTAAATATTCTTCATAAGATCATTAATATTCCTTTTTGACATAACTAATGTTTAACAAATAATACAACACTCATTACTATAATATGTAGTCAATAGATATCGTTGCGTATCTGTTTCTATTTTCTCAAATATAAATTTCTTGAAACCTTTAATGTTTTGATAGACTGTACACTGTATAGCGGTAACCTTTACAAACTATTCAATTTTATTTATTTTGTAGTTTGTACTACGAATAAATTTGTTTAAAATAACATATTCTTATCAACAAATAATTATTTATTGTTGAATCTCTTTACTATGACCGCGTCCTTGTGGTGGGCACTAGGCCTTTTGAGGTCTCTGTGGAGTGTTGAATTTCGAAGGTGCCTGGGTTACTCGCCGTAAGGCCAAGTTCTGGACCACCTGCACGATTCTTCGCTGGTTCTCGCTGACGAGGGCGTACCAAGCCGGACTAGCGTATGTCAAGTGAGGCCTGACATACGCCTTGTCACATCTATGTCTATCACAACCCTCAGGTAGGTTGCTCGGCTGCTCCAGGGGACCTGTTGGCCCTGCAGGATCAGCGGAGAAGGCTGTCTCGTCTGGGAAAGCTGATCGCTTGGGTTTTTTCGATGTTCAGCTCGAGCCTCCTCTCCGCCAGCCAGTCCGGCAGCAGGTCGAGGGCGCGCTGTAGCTTCACGGCTGCATGGTTTGGGTTGAGCAACTTCGTAAACAAAGCGATGTCACCCTGGGTAAATTTTTTTTTAAATATTTTCAATGTACAGACATGACTTTTCTACAGATTTATTATAAGTATAGATATAGATGTAGATCTTGTTTAGTACTTAAGAAAATCTATTTTAGTTATTACATTTATATATAAGATTATAAACGTCCATACGAACATTCCAATTACTTTATTATTTTAGATGTCGTTTAGATATTATTAGCTAGTCTTAGGTAGATCCCTAGTAACAACTCGGCACTTGATCAATACAAATGCTTTAATAATTATAATTTTAATATCACAAAAACAAACAAACCCTCTGAACTTCAAATTAAAAAAAAAAATACAGAATTTAAATTATTAAATGTAACTCAATGCTATTATGGAAACCACACCCGATGTGCCTATATTAAACTAACTAAAATAGATACAAGCTATTTATAATTTTATATGCATTTCATCGGTTGATTGAAAATTCTGTGGTCGCGTACCGCCGCCGCCGTACCCCTCAATCGAATATGTGGAAGAGTAAATATTATGTAATACGAGGTTCGCGACCGAATAGAGTTTTTTTTAATTAATTTCAACAAGAAAAAAATAAAAAAATCCTCCCAAAATGAAAATAAAATGAATGCGTTCGTTTTAATTAACTTTTCGTTGCTAATTATTACGCACCTTCAAGTGTCTCTTATATGTTAAAGGTATGTTAAGAGTTTATAAACATATCCAAATTCTATATAATAATTACAGATGATAGATGATGATGATATTGATTACAATTATAGATATTGAACTTATCAGCGCCAAGAGGCGCTGGTTCCAATTCAAATAAGATTTAAGATTTGAAAGTGTTCTTCATAGATTAAGCGTTTATTTAACATATTATTATTAAATGTTATATTGTTCTTGTATAAGAAAACACTAGAATTACCTTGACTTTCTTAATTCTTAGACTTACATATTTATAATGATCAACTTGTAGCTATGTCTATCTAAATATTTCAAAATTCTATCGACTTAGATAAAAGTTGTGAAATTTAATTAAAAAATAAATTAAATTTTGGAATAATTTTGAAACAACTGTAATTTTTTTAACAATTTGAGAGACAGCTAAGAAAACGCTCTTTTATATGTCTTGAAAGAATTTTATTCTCGTATACATACATTACAGAAGTGAAATAATAGATTTCACAGTTTTATATTTCTATTTTGTACCTTTCTGTTTATATCTTGTATTGAGGTTCATGTCAGAGGTAGAATAAAATTGTAATAGGTACCCACTCTGCGGCGACAGGATACTTAAATAGGATTATATACGTGGTATATCCCACTTACGACTTAACTATAATATTAAAATTATTACGATTCAAAATCGATATATAACAATTATTGTAATATTTAGAATAAAATATTAAAAACTAAACGCTAAAACTAAGTAAGTATTTGTATATACAGAGACCCTCAGAAAGTCCGTCCATTTGTTTGTAAGAATATCTTAAGAAATATTTTACATAAGGAATTTGATTAATACTGTAATTAATACTGCTCATACATTTATTGTGTAACGTGAGAATATTATTATTAATAACTTGGTTTGATACTTTACTAATATATTATTATAATTATTGTTATTTCTAATCCGATTTAAAGTATTATGGCATCTTAGAGTTTGTCTAATAAATTATGTACTTCCTATGTTTTGTGTTCTTTATATTATTATCATTTTCCACGCTATGGCGGCTATGGTGCTGTAAAATCACATTATCTTTCCATAAAGTTGGTGAAGGTGCCGACTCTGATAGAATAAAATTTTCAGTAGATTGTAAATTTAGTTTGGTCTGCGGCCTAATGGAAAAACCCGATTGGATTGGAATCCAAGGCATTGCTTATTTTAAATATGCATTTCAGTTTGAAAATTTTCTTCTATAGAGAAAATAACATTTTTGCTTTATCATGAAACATCGCTATTTTAAAAAAATATTAAATTTTTATTTGTATTCAGTTTTTGTATTTTTTTAAAATTAGGTAATCATTTTTATTCTATCTTTCATATATCTATTGTGGCCAGTAGTGGCGTAGGGGTACAAGCGTGTGATTGTAAACACGACAGGTTGTGGGTTCGATTCCCACTCGAGGAAATGAGATGTTTAAAATTTAATTACTTCGCTCTGGTGTCAAGGTATAGTACGGCGTTGAGTTTCGTCATTTAGTTCCTCTCGGGGAGCGGAGTATCTTAACACAAGGCTCTCTCTGCCTACCCTGCCAAATATAAGATACAGTGTGTAAAAAAACAATATTTATCGAAATATTATAGGTACAATTTTCATACTTAAATTCGATTAACTGATTTCAAGGGAAACTGCCAAGATAAAAGCTTAGCGTGGTTAAAACTTAATTTCTTTCACGAGGTTCCGGTATTTTATTGTTGAATGGTTGTCATCATCACATTATTGTCTATTAAATTAGTTATATTTAACAAAGGAACTTTGGTTTTTTTCATATAATTTATTTTCTCTCAAATGTCTATTATAATATTCGAACACAAATATGTATTTGTTCAAGAAATATTCTCGTTTTCAAGCAAAATGTACTTCAATAATTATAATTGAAGCGATTTAAAATCCTTTTCAATTTTTTTCGTATCACTTTATTTTTATGTTGTTCAAGCATATCAGTGTAGGCATCGGAGAATGGCATTATATTAATACCCCCGTCTGGACTCACTATGCCAGGTAATCCTGGAACCATCCCAAATTGCCCAGGAATCCTAGGAGGTGGCATTAGACCAGGTGGGGGCATTGGGAGAAAAGAAGGCACTGGTACAGGTACAGGTACAGGTTGCAGCATGGGTAACAAACGAGGGTCAACTGCAGGCGGTGTTTGCGGTAGCGAGGGTATGGTGGAGCTTGGAGGGCAGTACGGCGTTTGGGGCAGATCAACGTTTATTTTATTTTGACAGTATTCTGGTATGTTTCTTGGATACCAATATAGTGGGTTGCAAGGATTTTCTAAAGTAGGCCTGTTGTCATGTTCTTTATTATTTAAAGGATCCATATATGTTAACCCAGTTAAAGTACAGGAAATTTCTGATACAAACGATATCACCCAAAAGATATGCTGAAAAAAATATGTATTAGAAGTGTAAAGAACGTGTGAAATAGACAATTTTTAAATTATTATCTGCATGTCAAGCTTACCATTTGGTGTGAATAAACGGTGTTTCTTATAATTTTCATTAGTGGAGTTGTTGATTGCAATGATTGTATTTGTGATTTTAAAGTGGAATTTCTCTCTATGTAGATTCTTTTCAATGAAAGGACTTTTTTGAACGGACAATAGGGTCTCTTTTATTGTTTTCATAGAACAATGAGCATAGAAAATGGGCAAACTTTTCACTTTAATAAAACTCAATGGATTTCAATAGTACTGATGTTATGATGAATTTTGTGTTTCTTTTAAGTATTTTGATAATAAATATTACGTCAGTCACGACTGACTGCATCACGGCGCAGGGGGACAAAGTGTGGTTGTAAACGCGACAGACTGTGGGTTCGATTCCCACTCGAGGAAATGAAATATATTTCTGTTGTCTTTGCACTGGTGTCGAAGCGAAGCGCGGTCCTGAGTTCCGCCACTCAACACGCAATGCCTCCAGAATTCGGCGGAAAATGGAGAACTCTTCCACTCCCTCTGCTTCCTTTGCCTTTTCTGCTTTTGTGCGGAATACAACATGACTTCCACTTTTCGTGCCATTTCAGCTTATATATATATTAATTGGTTATTTTAAGGTTATATTTTAAGTACTTTTTATTATTTAAACCTACTACAATACTATACCTGGCGTATTCGATTTTCTCAAACATAATTGAATTACTCAAGTAAGTCCTAAGAGCTCCAACTTTGATTAAAAATGACTTCCGACTACAAAGAGGTCACTCAAACACTATGAGTTTAAAAAGTCAGTCGTTTACCGTCTACGTCTAGTAAGACGATATTAGAAGATAGGGGGGAATATAAAACGCACAAAGAACGAAGCTATGGAGTTAGTAAATAATGAAAGATTTTTATACACTACTCTAAGGAATAAAATGCTAGAACCATTAAAAGGATTCATAGAAAAGTAAGATGAGATTTATATTTACGGAAGAATGCAAAGATGAGAGCAAATATTTTAAAGACTAGACTTGTTATAGTTTAAATGTCGTTTAATAAGTTGCTGGGTGTCCAGCTACCTAGATATAGAAGGTATTGTGAATAATATTTTAAAATACAAAAATATAAAATAAATAATTTTTTAATCTTTTTTTTATTACATTAATTAAATTAAATATTTTATAATAATAATTATTATATTATATATTTACTTAATAATAAGAGTTCGCGTAAGCTTTACTTAATTTCTTTATCATGTCTACAGTTTTGTAGGACACGGGTTGTCGGTAGAGAGCTGTCATACCGAAAAACGGTGAAATAGCCAACGTTGGAGCACTGGGTAAAGAATTTACGTCTCCTTGTATCATTTTGAACAATATTTCAAATGGTGTCTGTGGTTCTATTTTATTATATGACTTTTCAGTTCTATAAATAGGAATATCTAAATAACTCGATGAATATATAGATTCGGCCTGGTGTTCTTTGACAATTCTGTATGGAGTGAGAGAAGGTATTCCGGAGCGTATTAACTTTTCATACATTTGTATACATTCTTCCGGCAAATGTAGAGGATGCCAGTGAAATGGGTTGCATTCGTTCACGTCCCTGTAGCGTTGTGCGAAGTCAAGGTCGTCCATGTACGTGATGCCAGTAATGGATGCATCCGAATAATGGCCATAAAATAAGGGCCAGCTCAGCCAAATAAGCCTGTGGTTTAAGGAAATTAATTTTAGGGAAATTAAATGTATCAATTGTTAGACAGTTAAAATTGATATAAAACTATATATAGTTAGATGTACGTTTGGCCGTGTTTGTATCGGTAGTATGTAATAAATCTATTTATGTAATCTTAAATATATATGTAGAAATATTTAGATCAACAAATAAATAAATAATGAAGGTTAAATTTCTAAAGCGAAATACTCAGATGACAATGTAGTGGAACTGCACGGGCACCATGTAAACACAATTAAAGCAATCCGTAGTATCACGCCAATACTCGTATATGTGGGCGTGAAATTTATTCTGCGTTAAAATAATTCATCAGTACGTTTCAAAGGCAAATTTGTTGGTTGCTCATCCGTGTTTTGAGAGGTCATCTTTCCCTGGTCCTGAGGTCCCTTTAATTGCCCCCCTTTTGCTGAACTTGTTACTCTGTAATAGTACCTAACACTATTGATCGTTGACCATTAATTAGCAATCTATAGTCTATTCATTTGGGCGTGAGACAAAATTAAGCAAAGAAAACAAAGTTTCTCAAACTTTTTTTTCGCTTTTTCATTTCTATTTAATATTTGTTTTCTAGCAGCATTTCTATCAGCTAGCTGTACTGTTCTTATGTTGTCTTTTCTGAAACCTCCACTCCATGAAATGATAGAAACTAAATTACTAATGAAAAGGTTGCAAGTGGTATAATATTTACTTACAAATATAAATGAACTATATTTATATTTTTATTTCCATACCTATATTATAAAATCGAAAGTAACTCTGTCTATCTGTCTGTCATTTACGCAATCAGGGCCAAACCGCTAATTCAATTGTGATAAAATACTCATATAGAGTTACTTGAGGGTCTCGGGATGAACATAGGATACTTTTTTTCTTATATATGTAATATTTTCGATATATACTAATATATTAAAATACTTATTAATTAGATATGCAATTTATTCCGCCATGTTAATAACAACCGATTTGCAAAGTTAACGTTAACTTAACGCATCTCTCTATTGAGAACTGAAAATAATTTAAATATATTTAATAAATATTCGTATAGTTCAAGCGGGCGTAGCCGCGTTCGGGTCCACTAGTATAATATATATATATATATTATATAATTTTTACAACACGAAACACAGACACTATAGCAAAATTTAAAATTTTAACTCATATTCTATAACATACCAGCTCATCTTTCAACAATATCACCAGAGCAAAATGTCAGTCAGTATTTCAACGAGGTATTGTTAACACCTGTTTACAGGCACGTTCTCTTGTTCCTTTGAAGAGTGTCAGCGAACGAATTTTAAAGACCACCTGCCATGTGATGTAATTGACTTGGTGCGAGTGGAAACAATGACGCACGCTTTCAGTGAAAATAAGAAAATAGCAATACATTAAGATTTTCTTTTATTAAAAGAGACAATATTGTTTTACCGTCAACCTTATATTTAAAATTTTTTTTTTTTAGATATGCACGGAACAAGGTTTTACGCAGGGTGTTCATTATCAATGGATATATTTCAAAGTAATATAAATATATACGAGTATGTATCATATATTTATCGATTTCAATTTTTTTAGTTTCACTCTGTATTACGAATACAGTATATCCTACTGAGGCAGAGGGAACATAGTATTAAGACATTCCGTTCCCCATTTTCCGCTGAATACTAGAGACATGACGTGTTGAATGGTGAAACATTTAGAACTGAGTCATTCACGCAATGGTGTATTGAGTGGCGCAACTCAGCGCCGCGCTTTGCCTCGACACCAGAGCGAAGAAATGAAAATATACATTTTTCTAAATAAATATTTCATTTCTTGGAGTGGGGATCGAACCCACAACCCACCCCAACCTCGTTTGTCTGTATTTTTTGTCAATAAATTATAATAAACAAGGATTCGAAACATTTAATGTGGGGCTCTAAAGTACCAGCTCTATTATGAATAAGAAATGGTGGTTTCAATGTAATAGGTATTTTTAAAATGTCATATATTTTGTGTATCAAGCAGCTCCGCAGTATGAACAGGTATATAATTACCGAAATATAATAATTATAAGATGATTTTCAAGAATTTCAAATAGTTCTTTTATGTTGTACTTGGAATCTCATAGTCATAGTCAAAGTAATAATCATACAATGCTTTGGGGAGGTTCCCTCTTAGGGTGCTGTTTTTTGGATACCGATAAATTTTTATAAACACCGGTAAAAATATTATCGGTGGGCGTTCACAATTTGGAGGACAACCTGTAAAAATGTATATATTTCTTTAATTCTGTTTACTCATTAAAGAGAAGAGAAGAGAGATAGAGATAGAGAATTAGTAATCAACGATAAATATTAAGAGTGCATTTACCTTCTATATTTTTTACTGTTTCAGTTTCGGTATCAGTGATATTATAGCTAATACAAAAATGGAAATAGAGAACAGAAATGATGACCGCTCTATTCATGATAAAGCCATGGGCTGGATGCTGGTGAAATTAAATTATATTTTTTTGTAATTCCTTTCCGTTTTCACAACTAATCCCATAAAATAAAAACCAATTCCGTTATAATATTTATTGTTTCATTTTATGACTTTAAAATGTGTTATAATAGAATTGATATGTGATTATATAAATAGTTGAAATAATAAAATTTAAACGAATAGATCTTGCAAATTACAAGCAAATAAAAACTATAAAAAAAAACATCTTTACGCCGTATCCCGCACACAGCAGGGTAGGCAGAGGGAGCCTAGTGTTGAGACACTCCGTTCTCCACTTTCTGCGGTCTGACTTATACATGAATTTTGCGAGTATTTACAGAATATCTTGTGAAAATGGCTGAAACTATTTATTTACCGTTATGAAAAATAAATATTTAAAAATAAAATCCTGTGTAATTTATGTGTTTACAAGTAAAATAATGAGAATTAAAAAAACACGTAAAGAGATCTCGTTGGCTGCATTCAGCTAATTAAGTTCTTGATAATTTTCCACATTTAATATTTTACTTTTTCTGTTTGTAAATATCAAAGTTGTAAAATGATGTATTTATGTAAAGTAAAATATGTTTTTATTATACGTTTAAGAATTAATTCGATGATTATTATAAATTGTTCTATTTATTTTTAAACAAAATTTATATACTGAAATGTAAATTATGATATGATACCTACATTCCCCTTTCTTCCCTTTCCTCTTAGTTTAAGATAATGGATGCTGAAAGGTGATACCTGGTGTGGAATATGTCGGACCACATCAAGACTAGTACTTTCGAAAGTGTATAAAAAAACGTTTGGGCATTTTTGTTATTTATAAGTATGAAACAAAAGATATACCGCGTTGTCCACTTTTCCACACACAGGAAGACAAGGCACAGGGGCCAAGCATATGACTGTAAACGCAATGTTTAGTGGGTTCGATTCCCATTCGGGGGAATGAATTATTTAATATTTTTATTTCTTCGTTCTGGTAACGAATACCACGATTGTATACGAAGGGTTTCAAGAATTCGGCGGAAAGTTGGGAACTCAGTGTATTAATCTTAATACTAATTTTGCAGGGTGCCCCTGAGTATCCTGATCTGTGCGTGTTTCAGCGTGAAGCTAAAAAAAGAGGCCATCACTTGTTCAGCGTTAGATTGCAATTTTGCGTACCTATTACTAAAACTCAAAATACCCATTATTTCACATCTATTAAAAGTTTTCCCAGACAATAGTGCACACGGGAACATGTGCCGCTTGTTCATTACATGCCCCGAGATTTGTCTCACACATTAATAGGAAAAAGATATATGTTGCTGTCAATAAAGAGATTACTATCATCATTATTATTTGTACGATACAGACACTCACATGTGTAGAGCAAGGAGAATTTCTATTTCTATTTCCATGCTGTCTTACATTATATATATATACTAACTAGTGGACCCGAACGCGGCTACGCCCGCTTGAACTATACGAATATTTATTAAATATATTTATGAAATTATTTTCAGTTTTCAATAGAGAGATAGAAGCTCGTTTTGGGTGACGTTTTCTAACAACAAACTTTGCAAATCGTTGCTTAGCAACGGTCGCATAGCTTTAACGGTTGTTATTAATATGGCAGAATAAATTGCATGTCAAATTAATAAGTATTTTAATATATTGGTATATATCGAAAATATTACAAATATGAGAAAAAAAGTATCCTATGTTCATCCCGAAACCCTCATGTATCTCTATATGAGTATTTTATCACAATGAAATTAGCGGTTTGGCCCTGATTGCGTAAAAGACAGACAGACAGACAGAGTTACTTTCGAATTTATAATATAGGTATGGATATTATAAGTGTCTTAGAGTGGAGACCCCGTACAAAACGACCTGTGGGACGACCCCCTGCCAGATGGGCCGACGACATAAAGAGGGTGGCGGGAAGCAGTGAGTCCGAAAAGCTGAGGATCGAGTGTGGTGGCGAGAACTGGGGAAGGCCTATGTCCAACAGTGGACAAAAAATGGCTGTTGATGATGATGATGATGAATATTATAAAGGTGAAGAGGATGTGTTTGAACGCGCTAATCTCAGAAACTACTGAGTCGACGTCAAACATTCTGTTTGGGTAGGATATTTCATTTGTCGAATTTATTTGATGTGACGATGTCATACAGAACTCTTAATTACTTCCATGTGACGCCGTATCTAAAAGCTAGTATAATATTCTTAGGCTAAGACGTTTTAGAGAAATGTTTAAATATATATTTTTTAATAATAAAGTAATAAAAAATAAAATACATCGATTACATAATTTTACTCGCTTGAAAAATAATTAACTTTATTTTGGATTTTTTCAGTTTTCGCTGTTATTCGGTCAATAAAACTGTTGAATTTAGAGTTTGTTATAAATGCCGGAATCAGTAGTGTTCTGGGGTAACAATTGCACAGTTTATTCGTATTATCTGACGTCGGTGTTATTACATAGTCATTTCTTTCGACACTTCTCTTTCTCACTTTCCTTTTCTTTATTTCATCTGTGCATAGGATCTTATCGATGTTTAATGAATTAAAAAGTTCCTCGAAGACTTTTAAGCTTCGCATTTTATCATTTAAATGATTTGTTTTTGTTTTCATTTCATTCCCAACAAATGCTATAATAATAAAAATATGGTATTTATTATACTTGCGATAACGTAGCGTGGTCACACATGTGTTACTAAGCATGTAGTTTTCTATTTTATTGTGGAAAATTTTTACAATTGAAATAAGCATATAAGGAAATAAAACCAAATAAGCAATTCATTGAAGCCTGTCGTGGAGTTATGGGTTCGATTCCCACTCGAGGAAATGAAATATTTAATATTTTCATTTTCTCGATGAAATATGTAATATTTTCATTTATCTTTCTCTGCTGACGAGGTAAAGCGCGGCGCTGAGTTTCGTTACTCAACACGCAGAATGCCAATGCCTTCAAAAATCAGCGGAAAATTGATTACGGATATGTCTTAATAGGAATGGAGTTTGTTATCATTAGGTTTCCAGGTTCCTTCTGCCTCCCTAACATGTGCGGTATAGGTTCCCTATACCTACCCTGCTGTATGCGGGATACACCGTGAAGCTTAATATCTTTTTATTTATTGACCACACTTTGAGAGGGGCAGAAAGACATAATTGATGGAGATGGCGCAATAAGGACTAAACTTTTAATAACTGAAGCGGACTAAAGTTTCGGCTATGTCTAGAATATTCAAGTGGGGATTCTTACTGCGGAATTATAAGAAATAATTTTTGGTCAAATAGAACTTTAAATTAAAATTTTATTGTAACTTAATGAAAATATTCTTTTGAGTTGGCTTAGTTGTGGTTAATTTTCAACGGGACAAACTTCTTTGCCTTATGTATAGGGAGTGTGGATTCACATTTCACGTACTACAATTATAAATTATTTATAGTTAAAAAAACTGAGCAACTGAAAAATGTAAACCAACCATAGATATTGAATAAAAAATACAATCCAATCACAACACCTAGTGTTGTGCTGGATTGTCTTTTAGTTACTGGATTACAGCGAGTCGAGCGGCGAGATGAATAACAATTAGACATATACAATATATTTTTTTAAAAGCATTCAGTTTCTTATACATAGCAAATATATACAGATTACAATTAGCTTTAATAAGCATAACCAATTTTTTTAGGGCATACCTACACCTCCTTTCTTTTCTTTCCTTTCTTTTCTTCAGATCTAGGTGGATTATACTATAATTATGTCATCGTCGTATTATTGTAAATTCTTATTAGGAAGCATTATATTGTGGTAATACAATTTTTTTTTAAATTAAATAAATATGTAGTTTTCAAGTTATTTAATCAGTCATATTACAATGCTTATTTACATTTTTATAACACTTGCTATACTATTTTAAAATAATAAAAATTAACACTTTAAAAAAAGAAAACCATTTTACTTTTACACATACAACAATAAGTTTCTATTCAGAAATGATTCTGACTCTTGAAATGATGACAGGTAAGAATATAAGATTTCTATTTAACTGTGTTTGAAATGATGCTTTAAGAAATATTTTTTTAGTAATAAAACTTTTCTAAATATTTTTTTTTTAAGAATCTTTTTTTCAGTGGCCTTGCTTGTGTTCTTCGATAACTTCTTGTATTATACCACGAAACTTTGCTATATCTAAACATACAGTTTCGCCATGTTGTTGGTCCTGTACCACAATCTTCATCGGGTGTTGGTGTTAGTGTTGGTGGTTGTGACGTTGTTGGTTGTGAATTTGTTGGTGGTGATGTTGTTGGATGTGAATCTGTTGGTTGTGATGTTGGTGGTTGCGATGCCGTTGGTTGTGATATAGTTTGTTGTGATGTCGTTGGTGGTGATGCCGTTGGTTGTGATGTCGTTGGTTGCGATGTCGTTGGTTGTGATGTCGTTGGTTGTGATGCCGTTGGTTGTGATGCTGTTGGTTGTGATATAGTTTGTTGTGATGTCGTTGCTTGTGATATCGTTGGCGGTGATGCCGTTGGTTGTGATGTCGTTGGTTGTAAAGTCGGTGGTTGTGAATCTATTGGCGGTGATGTTGTTGGTTGTAAATCTGTTGGTTGTAAATCTGTCGGTTGTGATGTTGGTGGTAGCAATGTTGTTGGTTGCAATATTGGTGTATCTGTTGGTTGTGATGTAGTTGGCTGTGAATTTGTTGGTTGCGATGTTGGTGGTTGCAATGTTGGT
>JAEBDU010000064.1:2968509-3038552 GCA_016802625.1 Heliconius numata
GTTGCGATGTTGGCGGTTGCAAGGTTGTTGGTTGCGGCGTAGTTGGTTGTAAAGTTGTTGGTAGCAATGTTTCTAGACTTTCTTTATACAAAGTTGGGCACAAAGTGTACGGCATCATAGTGCTAGAAGGCTTAAATGGACCATCTCTAAGTGAAGAATAAATTTTTTCATAGTCTCTAGAGTAGATATTTGAGAAAACAGTTTTACTTTTCTTGACACCAACGTATAATGGGAATATCATGTTGAAATTATTTTTATCAGATTTACATCCTCCTGCACAAACTTTGTAAGGTGCAGTGAATATGAGATGTTCAGGAAGGCTTGTGATTGCTAAAATTAATATGTTTTTTACTGAAAAGTTAACTTTTACTTAAAAAACTGGATTAGTTTGGAGTAAAGTTTTATAAATTTTTATAATCATCTCATAATATTATTGTATTATAAAACCAATTGTTATTTTGAGATTGTTATTTTCCTTTGTTATTTTGAGATTGTTATTTTCCTTAAAAAAAGCAGGATTATGCTAAAGCATAAAAATGACAACTCTAAATAGAAATTCGTAAAAATTTTACTAGATTTAAATAGCACACTACTACTTAGTTATGTGTAAACGATTGATAAGATAAAAAAATAAATTAAATACACACGTTATTATTACACATAATATAAAAAGTTGTTTTATGCTATATCCCGCACTCGGGTGGGTAGGCAGATGGAACATAGTGTTAAGACATTTCGTTCTCCACATTCCGCCGAATTTTTCAAAATATAACCTGGTGAGTGTCGGAACTTAACGTCGGGCTTTTGCCTTCGTGCCAGAGTCACTCTCTCGAGTCCCTGCGCCGCGAGAGACTTTATTTTAAATGGCTGTTGCAAATCTCAAGTGCATAAGCTCGAGCTTGCTTTGTTTAATCAATCTTTGGTAGAACGTTACGGAAGTTACCTTAGATTAATTACGTCGAAAGGTTTTGTACAATATATCTAATAACTTGTATGAACATTGAAGATATTTTATGTGGTAGTTAATAACTTCATAGAATATAATAGATTCTTATTAACTACTAGCCCATCTGGGTCCGCTTGAGCTACAAATATTTATTAAATACAAATGTTTATATCTCGCATATAGCAGGATAGGCACCCTGGGAGCCTAGTCATAAGCACTCCGTTCCCCACTTTTCGCGTAAATCTGTAGGCATCGCGTGTTGAGTAGCAGAACTTAAAAAGTGAAGGGAGGAAGAGAAAAGAAATGAAATAAAATATTTCATGTCCTCGTGAGGAAATCGAACCCAAAACTTTACAATTACCCGCTTGTACCAATATGACGACAAGTCCAAATGACATTTCATTAATTTTATATAAAAATAATAATTTAAAATTTTATTTTATAAAAAGAAAATAAATTCATAGTTGTTAGATAGATAGCGTTACAATAGAATAATTCAAGCTATCGTTTGGTTAAACCGCAAAATACCTATAAAAAAAATTTATTGCAAATTGTCACTATAATATGAGAAAACGTCGTCTACCCGCTAATTTTTGACGTAAGGATGTACTTAATCACTACACTATATACACTCTTTTACTATAAATACAAAATTTCAACGCCTAATTAAACCTTTTAGGGTTAAATTTTAAAAAATCCCTCCTTAGTGGATGTCCAGATTACGAAAGTAAACATTTGTCCAAATTCCATGTTTCTACGCACAGCGGTTACGGCTGTGCGTGCGTCTTACCTCAGTCAGTGAGGACAAGTCCTTTTATATATATAGATAACAATATGGAACAAATATATATAAATTTGCAATACTTACTCTTTCCATGAATTATGTTTTGAATGAACTGTTCACCGTCATTATCCTCATTTATTTGTGGCACAGTATATATATTGGTGTCCTGTAAAGTTTCTTTTATTATTATTTCATATATCGACATAAAGAAAAGTATCAACAGCATTGGTTATGGCAAAATTGTTCAGAAAACAATAAAAATAGCTCGGAATCGTTGTATTTGTTTTTTTTTATTGCGTTGAACAATTTAAATGTGTAACATAATATTCTTTACAAAATAATCCAAGTAGTTTTTATGAGAGAAAAAAATCTTACGACAAACAAACTCGCATTAGCCAATTTTCCGACGGCCTCAATGTTTCCATATTTTTAAAATTAACTATAATTACGTACTAACTGTAGTGAACAATTATATTATTAAATACCATAGATTATTATTTATTTATATTTTTAATAACATAATCGGTCGAGGCAAGGGTATTTTCGTATTTGGAATGTATTATTAGCAATCAAACCTCTTTGGCTATTCTGAATGTAACTGGCTGGTTTTAATACCATTAAATGTGACATTGTGAAGATGCAATAAATAAATAAAAAACTAGTTCCCGCCATTTTTCAATTGTTTTTCAAGCAAGCAAAATGAACGTATGTAACGAAGAACACGCGTACATTTTAAAGTTTTATTAGTGAGGCAATGAGGCATCAATAAGAGTAGCACAAATGTGGTTCAAGCGTTTCAAGTCTGGGAATTTTATTGTGGTAGACGATGTTCGCTCTGGACGCCCACACAGACAAAACCAGTGCCATCTTTGAGAGAGTGGACCAAGATTGACATATTAGTAGTTATGACATTGCTGAAGAACTGGATGTTGATCATAAAACATATTTACGTCATTTACGAAAGTTGACATACTGAGAGAGACCTAATGCTTTGTGTTTCCATTTGCGATTCTTTGTTGGAACGTAAAAATTTCGAACCATTTCTTAAACAGTTCATTACGGATGATGTAATTATAATATGTAATAGAGCACACTAAGACACTCCGTCGTCTACTTTCCGCTGAATTCGAGGCATTGGGTGTTGAGTGGCGGAACTCACCGCCGCGCTTTAACTCGACATTAAATATAAATAATTATTCGAATACAATACAAATACAATGATGTCAGGCCTGTTGGCATATAGCATTGTAAAACATATTATAAGTAGATACATTAATTTATAACTGTCATTGTCTCCAAACTCTTTCCAATTGGCGAAAGAGTTCTCGACAATTGTTTTGTTGGGCGCGGGATAAAAATATATTGTGAGGCAAGTGGCCTAGAATGAAGGAATTTTAATAAATGTGACATAAGTGAAACACGTCTTTGGACCAGCCAAACTTCTGGGATTTATCTAAAACGGAAAAACAAGGTCGCTATACGTAATCTTTGCTATATTATTGTCTTGTCGGACATAAGTTGTAATATAGGAAGAATTACGATCCGCAAAGGCCAAAATTAGTGAAGTACATAACGTCTTAACTATAAAAAGAGTAAAATTACTTACTTACAACATAATAATACGCTACATTTAGATATTTTATGACTTAATAAAAAACATCCCATAAAAAAATCAATAATTCTTCTACATAGAACATTGTGTCCTTATAATTTTACCCCTAAAATATTGAAAACTCGTTAAATTCCATCATTTAGTTTAATAAAAAACTTTTTATAATATACATTAATATAAAACAATAAAATTTTGTCAGTATATAAAATATTTTAAAAAGAATCATTTAACCGAGTGTGATTAGAAAATAGTAATGGAACAAATCTATGATCTTTATTTTTTTGTTTGTATATATGTTTGTACGTGTACATCCTTGTAACTGCTAGATTGAATGATTCTGGGGAGGTTTCTGGTTAGGTCTGGGGAGGATGACTTAATTGATTTTGAAGACTGGCACTCCTGCCGTAAAACTATATTAGTCTACCTATAGCATAAGAAACAATAGAGAAATTGAAGGTGGCGACCTTAATAAAGCAGACGAGTCCTTGAGTGGAGACCGCGGATCGGCAAGCGTAGCGTAGGGTGCCCTCCAGCTAGATGGACCGACGACCTGAAGAAGGTTGCTGACTTTGGTGCACCCCGGGAGAGACCTATGTTCAGCAGTAGACCCGAAAAGGCTGATTTGATTGATTGACCTTAATAAAATATGTAGAGTGTAACAAGCGCTATTCATTGACATATGAAAAAATTAAGAACTGAAGCTTCTGATGAAGAATTATAACGATTCAACTAAACTATAAGAAATTACCAAAACTGATTCAGCGTTATAGATATTTCTCATGGACATTTAAATCAAAATACTAAAACATCTGACGAAGGAGGAATAGGCCAACTAAAGTAAAAGAAAAAGGAAATAGTTACGGAAGATGGTCGCTAGAAAACCGTCGCTGTCTACCAACAATCGTCGTCTCCTGTGGGTCTGACATGCGGTTCTTTCTATTTCCATTCGGAGGAATGATTATAATTAAATTATATACTTATGCCGCTCTGGTTAAACCAAGCCCAGTGACTATTTTCGCTATTCAACAGAAGTAATATCTCGAAATTTTTGCTCTTAATTTCAATGTTTATGTGTAGTAACTGAAAGTTGTAGATGAATATGATTATGATGTCCAAGACCAAGTTGCGGGTACCCACTGACAATACTCGAAAGTTCTTAGGCCTTTTTGGGCTATATAATAATATATTTATTAGAAAACAAATATATATATTATAATTTTTAATATTTTTTTTTGTATTGCATTTGTTAATATACTACTATTATTGTAACAACTAAACACGTAATAGTTTCCTTGAATTCAAAATAGTATGAAGCTTGTATATTTTTAGATTCTCCTAGAGTGTGGTAACGGCCTTAGTTCTTAGGAATGATTAAAGCAAACTAATTGCTTTCGTATATATGACATAGCATTATTGACATTACTCATTTGATGCGGAGATGGCACGGTCCGCGTAATTTATCATTATTTATAGGTGCCATACATCACAGTTGACATGTCAAAGTCCTTTTGCTGTTGTGGCCAAAGAAAATTCTATTTCTTCATATAAATGCTAATAGAACGATAATGACGGAATTAAGAAATGATATTAAAGGATATAAATATGTAGTTAATAATTTAAATAAATATGTTTGTTTTTTTTATTTGATATGACTTCTTTTGGGGAGAAGAAATACAAAAGAAAATATTTGTTAAAAAATAATTGAAATAAAATATTTTTAATGAGTTTTCTAAATATATTGATGACAATGGCCTATCTATTATAATTGATTATTATTAAAATCATAAGTGTCATTCGTTATTACATTTCCGTACCATCTTTGCAAATAAGTACATAAAAAATAAACATTTTAATCTGTTTAAGCATAATATTTTTTTTATCAGCTTCCCACTGTATCCCGCACACAGCAGGGTAGGCACAGGTAAACTAGTGTTAAAACACACCGTTCCCCACTTTCTACCGAATTCTGGAGGCAATGCGTGTTGAGTGGCAGAACTCAACGCCGCGCTTTGCCTCGACATTAGAGCGAAGAAAAGAAAATATGAACGTAAATAAATATTTAACTTCCCCGAGTGGGGATCGAACCCACAACCGTCGCGTTACCGTCACATCTTTGTGCCACTGCATATAAATTACAGAATACATCTCAGTTAAACAATAAGGACACATATTGGTCTTCTATTTCTGTATGTCTAGTGACACTCGTCGAAGTCCAGGCTGCGTTGGTCATTGTAACATTTAATTATGTTCAATTTGGCTGATTGCCGGCTCTACCTGCTAGGTAGCCTAACGTTTTGGACCGTCTCCAAATGATTACATTCACTGAACTGTCAAAGATAAGTTATTTTAGATATACCGACATTGAAACTTTTCGGTCTTCATCTTGTCATATCACCGTCACTTACGCTGTTTTGTTTTATTTGTAGTTAAGGAGTCTATAGGAAATATTGTTGTTATCTATTCTGCTTTCGATATAATGAAGTTATTAATCTAGAGTAATTATAATAACTAAACTAGTTGTTGAGAGTTCGCCTCAATTTTCGTTGTGATGCTTAATTGGTAGTAATTTAGTAGCGTTTATGAGGCACTAACAACACAGACTGATGCAGGTATGCTTTTCTGGGATACTTGGTAGGTATGGGTTTTTGATCTGGCTTTCCTTTATTACTTATACAATAATTATTATCAACATTATTTAACAATTTTTTATTATAACAATTTGTGGTGAAAGTTAGATCAATTAGATTTTTGGCTTACATAATATTTAACAGCAATTTCCATAACACTCATATTTGATTACTGACATCGCTTTGCTTTTTTTTTTCTTGAGATTAAATCGCTTTGCATTATCGAAAAATGTCAAGTAAATATTCAAAATTGGAATATGGTTATAAAAATTAAATTATAAAGCTATGTCAGTCAATTAGACGCAAGCGAGATATAAATAAAAAAAACATATAATTTGTACTTAAAGTTTATTCGTTGAAATAAGATGACATCGACAGAGGAATGCGGACAGCTCTGAATGTAACAATAGTGCCTGTAGGGCGGCTAAAGTGGGTAGCGCGAGTTGGTTCACGACAACGAAATCCTGTAACATTGACATAAAGTTCACGATCGTGGATAGGTGCAATGTCCGCACAGCAACGTCTAGCGTGGTCTAGGGTGTTAGTGCAAGCTTATATGTATACGGAGTTAATTCCAAGTTTGGAATACTTCCTCGAGATAAGGGACTTCGTGTGGGCCCGCTGGAACTTGGCACCGACTGAGATGTGGTGAAGCAGGGTTGTGTCTTTGCTGTACTTCTTGGTGCTGTAGCTGTAGCCTTTTGAGAGATACGTCCTAAGAGCACGTTCGCCCCATGTCTGCGGGACTGGCCTCTCGACGGGTATGCCGTGGTTACGTTTGTCTATGTAGGTGATTAAATCATCATAATAGTTCTTTTGGTAGTCATAAATGTAGTTGTACTGGAAGAATTTTGGCCTGAAAATTTAAATATATTTTCAGGTTAATGTATTTCAAAATCGATTACCATTACATATTTATGCACTTGAACACTAAAAAAAATATTATATGAACCCAATTAATTGTTTTATTTTATAAAAAAAACCTTTGATGTTATATTTTTAATTAAAAGCCAAATTATTTAAATTCTATTAAACTATAATCGTAGTAAAGTTTAGTTACAAATGTAAACAAGAATCAATAAAATATATAGGCCGTACCTGACCCAATGTTTGCAAACTAGTCGTTTTGGATCGGTGCCGCGAACTGGAGTTTCTGGTGGTGGTGGTTCTGCTACCTCGGCTTGAGGTGCCTCTGCAGGTGCCCCTTCAGCGGCAGGCTCTGCAGCCGGCGCCGCTTCCGCAGGCTTATCTTCTTCTACCACGTCATCCCACATCCTGCCAGGAATGCTGTGAGATAGAAAAATCACTGGCAATTATTGTTTTAAACACTCAAATACAATATTTATTGTTTCAAAATAACCACAATATAGTAATAACCCATCACTATCACGAACCTAACTAGTATAGAAGAACGTGTGAAGAGGTTGGGTGATCGTAAACGACTGGCTCAGGCGTTGCCTGGTGGCGCGGGAGCCACTCAATTTATGTAACTTTGACCCCACCTGGCTGTCGTAAGCTAGTGGTGCTGGTTGCCAATGATTTTCTGTCAATACACCGACCGTGCGATGCATGCTTCATGGCTAATTACTTCGCCAATTATATTTTTTCTTTGATGTACATATATTATGTATAACGAATAATTTGTAAAATTCTTGTCAATTGACACATGTGTTTCTAAGCATGAGACAATTTATATGAAATTGTATAATTGAAGAATAATTTTAAAAAGTTTATGGAAATAAGCCAAGTTTTTAGTCAGCTTTATCACTTTTGTTTTAATTATAAGAATACTATTTCACTTGTCTTAGACACGAAAGCTGTGACATAATTCATTGTAACACTTTAATTATTGGCTTTGGTATAGAAATAGATAAATTTCATATATTATTACTGATTTCACAATTTTGTAGACTCGTTTGTACTATTTCTAATATAAGTAATCATATGTTTTATATAATATAGAAGAACTGTAATTAAAACAATATTTACAGGTAAATTCTCGGTATGGACAACGGCGTCTATGCTCCATTATTTCGAAAATTATCTATAAAGCAATTATAAACCAATAATCTATTATCACATTGCATAGAATATTGGGTTTCGAAATTTAATTAGTGTTTCTTTAGTTTTTAAATGCGGCTGTGCCTAGATTTTAATGGGTTCTGGCTTCTTATTAATGATTTCGTGCCAAGATAAATTTCCAACAAGATGGATATCTGTTTATTACTAATATACTCGTAAATTTTATTAATTGAGACGAACATAATATATATTAAATTCGTCTTATACAACCTCATTATTAGTAATTTCGTTATTACTCATTCTCAAAATTTTATTTTCAGTTTGCTTATTTTAGATATGACCAAGTTTACTTTTTATACTCAATCAATTTAAGTATTTTCATCGCGTTAAATATAGACAGACAGAGGGAATCTAGTGTTAAGACACTCCGCTACTCATTTTCCGCAGAATATTATTTGATCATTATAGTTTATTCAGCGTACATGTATATCACTGGGAAGCGAATTGCATCACATGAACACTTTCAATTACTTTTTTCAATTCTAAAGTAATAGAGTTACTATATTTGTACCAAAGGTTATTAAAATCGATGGTTTTGACGTGAAAGCGTAACAGATAGACAGTTTCGCATGTATAATATTAGTGAGATTATGGTAAAAGGACGTAGTTAATTAATATTTAACGTAGAGCTATAATATTGATAAAATAATTCAACCTTGCCTGTTTTAAACTTCGACGTCCTGCGAGAATTCCCACAAAATGGGGGATAGAAATTTCATACGAGTGAAAGAATGACTAGACAAATGCTTGTTGGAATATTAATTCTGAAGTTATAAAAAGGGGCCGCCGCTTGCCGTTATGGTTCTTTCATTTCCTCGAGTGGGGATCGAACCCACAACCGTCGCGTTTACAGTCACATGCTTGTGCCACTACGCCACGACTGGCCTCGGCCGACTAGTACTGGCGATGGCGGTGCCTCCCCGTATCCTCTATTTACTAACATATTAACAGTTAATGGGTCAATTCGAGACGGTTGCCAAATAAAGATTTATGGTTCTTTACAAGTGCTGTTCTAATGATAACGGCACATTTTCAACGTACTGAAATTTTGACAAATTATTTATGTTATCGGATCTATCTTATACGCTATTAGTTTTATCTTAAAAATATAATATATTTTTTAAATTTATTATTGTAGCAAGTTGAGAGAGGGAGCCTAGTGCTAAGACACTCCGCTCCCCAATATCCGCTGGAGGCATAGCGTGGTGAGAGGCGTAAAGCAACGCCACTAACCACGAAGAAATGAAAATATTAAATACTTCCTTTCATCGAGTGAAAAATCGAACCCACAGCCTATCGGCGTTTACAGTCACACGTTTGTATCCCTGCTGGTATGTACTCATGGCTGGCCTCAAGTAATTATTTTTCTATCCGATTATTATATTGCATAGAAATATTTATTTACATGTTATATTTCATTTAACGTCTTATTTTTTATCATTATGTAAATTTGTAATTATAACATTATCGTAGTAGTCTGTGATAATAAATTTTAAGCTTAAAAATGGGATACACCCGTAATTAGCAGAGTAGACAAAGGAACCTAGTGTTAAGAAAATAATTTATTCCTCATTCCCCAAGTGGGAATCGAACTCATAACAGTACCATTTGACAGTCAAGCGTTGTGCTGTAAATGTAATATATCCAAAATACTTAATGTTTCTAGAAACGAGGGAGAATAGAGACCAAAGCGTGTACCTGCAAAGATTGAAATAGGAACTAAATATAGTGTCCTAGATATTACAATGTATTTTACGATGCAAATACTTTAATTATCATGTATATTATGGACAGTTAACATAATAATACTGATAAAAATTATGTCTTGCATTTAAAAAGGTTTTTTTATGAAAAAAGGTTAAAAAAAAGAAAAAAAAAAAGGTTTTAAGGTTTTTTCTTTAAATTTTTATTAAAATCTACGTCGTAGCTCATTGACCGTTGGTTGTGGGGTTAAAGGTAAGTCGGGATAGTGCCTTAAACTTGAATAATCTTGATTTTTTGCGAAAAATATTACGTTCGGCATTCACCGGAATTCTGTGAGAGAGTATATATATATAAATTATTATTAATACATGAAAAATATAAGAGTCGTAGTAAAAATAAATTTGGGGTGTGGCGTAGGGGCACAAGCGTGCGACTGTAAAAGCGACAGTTGTGAGTTCAATTCCCATTCGTGGGAATAAAGTATGTTAATATTGTTATTTCCCCGTTCTTAATTTCCACCACTCAACTCGCTATGTCTTAAGAATTAGGCAGGAAATGGAGAATGGAAGTGTCTTAATGGGGATGGAGTGTCTCAAACCCTAGGATCCCTTTCCCTACCTCTATGTGTACTTGTAGAATAAAAGTCTGATATGCTGTGACTATAATTTTCATTAAACATTTTAAAGTTAATATCTAAGTTTAAGTCCTTAAAATATTTAGCTTCGATTAAGACCACTCACAGTATCAATGTTACCGAGTCTGTAAGTCAACGAGGCTTGAGCTAAGCCTTTCACTAAGATATTTCGATTCAATATAAGCTTGGAGTGAATTTAGTATCTGATCAACCGGGAAATTGCCAAGCAAGTACATCATTACGAAAGGTATTATTCAGTTGGTTAGATGCCTCAAGGAGTACTAATTAACTTGAAGATTCTATTAGTCTATACTATAGACTAATAGAATCTTAGACACCCCATATTACCACCATATCACATCCTTACTACCATTACTATAGAGTCTTACTACCATTACTATAGACTCTATAGTAATGGTAGTAAGGATGTCATATGGTGGTAATATGGGGTGTCGAAACATTAACGTAATATTAAATTAAATAGAAAACACAATTTTTATTGTTTTCATTGTTTTTTTATTGAAATATAAAGTACCTAGAAGATGTTTATTTACGGAATAAGACTTATCTAGCTCAAAATCCATGTTGTGGATGCATTTGTGGTGAATGTTTTTCGACAATCACAAGTGGTTTCTTAAAACTCTAAAAACAGCAATTTTGATGATTAGCAAAGCTATCAAGGTGAAAATGTGCTTCATCTCTTAGGAGAATTTTGTTCCAAAAATCATATTGATGTTAAATAATCTATTCAATGATAATTCTCTCCTCCCTGTGCATGATCTAGGCTTTAGTTGTAACTAGGATCCGCCACATGCTGTGCAAGGCGGGTGGAGCTGAGAGAAGCTACGAGAGTATGTTGTGAATAATTTTGTGAAATTTTCTGCATTGTCCGCACGCGCTGGGTTAGGTTAGTCAAAGTTTAATCTGTGCGCATGTAAGGTTTTCCCCTAGGACACATTTTGACCATTTACTCAAAAACTACAATTATAATTGTTACCAAATTACTTCGCTGGGATCACCTTGTCGTCCACAACGTTCCTGCAAAATTTCAGAGTTGTAGGTTTAACGGTCTAGGAGTAAGCAAGTAAACATATTTTTGATTAATAAGTGTCAATAATTGATTTTTTTAAGCGTGAAGATATAGATTTTTAGTATACGATAATTTGAGGTTCATGAATTGTAACCGACACCCTCACGCACGGCTTCGATATTGACAATTTAAAGGACTTGTTTATGAACGACCAGTGTTTAGTTCTCCAATTCCATCCCTTGAATTTTTCAATTAATTTCTTCACAAAGAAAAATACTTTTTAGAAAACGTATTAAAATTTGAATGTAGCGGGATTTGAACCCGCGCCTCTTGGAACACTTTACTGCACTTGCGTTAATTAATAATAATATTGGGGCATCTTTAACTTTATACAACAATATATTTATGTTATAAAAAGGAATTAAATAATAATTTGTGCCTTTGAGAATTTCTTGAAAACAGTAGTGTCAGGTATTTATTTCTATTAAAAATATTTTTAAATATGTTGATCAAAAATATTTTTGTTTTCAAAGCTCACCTTTTCCTTGTTTGAATATATTAATTAGATTTGCAAATTTTCAAAACCTTAAAGAATGAGGCCCACGAACCCTGCGGGGGTAAAAGAGTAATTTTTTCAGCTAAACTAATGCAAATATTATGCAAGGTTATTGTCATTTAAACTTACTTTCACGAGCTACGGTGCGCCTTTGTTTTCTTTTAATTATAATTGTAATAAGATATCCTAAAATCAAAAGTGAATGAAAAAAAAATATTTAAAAAATCTTCTAAGTTTCTATTAGACACGAAGTGTATTTAAAATACTGATCAGGTGCGAGTTGATCACACCTACTAAGGGTTCCGTAAGAATTTGATCATTGTAGGTCAACGAACAGTGCAACTTATAAAATTGACTAAGTTAAATTTGCGGGGCATTTTATATGAAATGAACTAAAAATATAAGTTTGCCGCCGTTTGGAGGACGTCAATCAACAAGGTATCTGGTACTATAAGGTTTCTGTTGTTTTTCTTTTGTGGTACCAAGTTTCAGTGTTTTTTTTTTCAAAGCAATTAACTAAAACAGTTCTTGTTTCTTTTGAGATTTTGATCTCTTAAAACTATAGTCATATACCAAATAATTAATGAAATTATAAAAATACTAGCGGACGCGCGCAGCTTCGCTTACTTATTTAGGGGTGAATTCTAAGAAACCACGAAACGTGTTCAATGAAATATTTTTAAGAGTCTAAATTTCAAATTTTATAAAAATCGGTGGCGTTTTAAAGATTTTTCCATACAAACTTTTAGCCCCTTATTTGCACCCTTAGGGGGTGAATTCTAGAGAACCATGAAATATATATTCAATTAAATATTTTTAAGAGTCTAAATTTCAAATTTTATAAAAATCGGTGGCGTTTTAAAGATTTTTCCATACAAACTTTCAACCCCTTATTTGCACCCTTAGGGGAAGAATTCTAAAAAACTATGAAACATGTATTCAATTAAATACTTTTAAAAATCTAAATTTTAAATTTGATAAATATCGGTGCTGATTTAAATTTTTTTCCATACAAATTTTCAACCCCTATTTCACCCCTTTAGGGTTAACATTTTCCAAAATCCCTTCTTAGTGGATGTCCAGATTACGAAAGTAAACATCTGGCCAAATTTCACGTTTCTACCATTAGCGGTAACGGCTGTGCGTGCGTCTTACCTCAGTCAGTGAGGACAAGTCCTTTTATATATATAGATAAATAACATAAACATAACGACTAAAGAAAACCAAATATATTGCGCTATTTACAAATAATACATCAAAGTTATGACAAATGTTATTTTTTTGGATATTAATGAAGGTGTCGTTGGTGAGTATTGACGAATAATTTGGCTTCAATCAACGAGACGATCCGCTGCTAATGCGTGCCAATCTACAGGTTGTTTGCTTTCAAAATATAAACGAGAATATTTTCATGGCAATTAAAGTAAAAAAAACAGCTTCATGTTGTATCCCGCAGAGTAGGCTAAAGGAACCTAGTGTTAAAACACTCCGTTAATAATAAATTTAAATAAATATTTCATTTCCTCGAATGGAGGTCGAAATCACAATCAGTCGCGTTTTCAGGTACACTTTGTGCCTCTGCGCCACGACTGGCCTCAATTAAAGTAAGATTATGAAAAATACACACCAATCAAATTGGGATTACCAGTTCAAAGTTGGTTGCTTGAATGAATATGTCAACTCTTTATCAATTCCAACGTTCATTTCCATTCAATTTGCTCGTAGATTCTGTTATCAGTTTGTGCATGTGGTAATGAGGGGCTTTGACGGCTCTCTCTCTACAACCGGCTCAGAGGGTGGAGCTGAGCATTTATTTTCCCTCTATTATTTAAAAATAAAATGATAGCGCGTGTTTTACATAATATTTCAAGGATTTTAAAGAGTTCTTATGTTTTAGTGATATATCGAAAACTAAAGAGAAATAAAATTTCGAAGACAACAGTTTATGGATATACGTATGTATTAATTGCTCAAACCCTCAAAAGTCAGTGAGAAATACATATAGTGTCAAAGATTTCCAGATTTCACCAGCAAGAGCTTTTCATCGTTAAGTTTTACCAGGATATTAACCCTGCTACTATTTATACTGAGTTAAATAAAACGGAAAAGAATATACCTAGATAATTTTACTTTCGATATATAAAACACAGTTAACATGAAACAATATCTCCACTGTGCACCTTTTGTGTTTTTGTTTGTTATAAATATTTATATAAATGTTATAATTAATTTATATATCTTTATATATAAATGTGTAAAGAATTTTGACAATAGTATACTGAAAGGCCATTGAAATCACGATAATAAACACTTTTACGTATTTCAAAATATATTAAAAGGAATTGTGTCGGACAAAATGAGCGGAAAATCATCACGCATTCCGCTGTTAATATGACTTTTAAAATCATTTTTACTACGAGATTATTTTAAAATAAGTTATGTAAAATAAAGAAGTTATTACTTAATATTTTCCGTCTTTATATGTACATTTTTAGCTTCACGCTGTTCACACAGTTTAGGCAAAGAGAACTTAGTGTTAAGACACTTCGTTCCCTATTTTTGGAGGCGTTATGTACAGTCACACGCTTGTATCTCTGCATCATGACAGGCCTCAAAGATATATTATAATAGAAAACAAAAGAAATATAATTTACTGTTTCACACTGTATATGACGAGCAGTTCATTTTATAAAAGGTGCCCGTCCCAATTGATCGAAGTTCGACCTTGTCATTCTAATGAGAGGTCTATTTTAATCCGCTATGATAGTAATTAAATAAAGCGGATATTGATAGCTGGCAATAAAAACTTAAAAAGTATAATTTTATCAAATATTTTTTGTTTATAACCCTATGGTTATATAATGCTATGTATAGTATAGGTACTTTGTTAAAAAGTTATTAATAATTATTTGTTTTACGATTTGAATCGAAATTGAATTGAGTGGGGGACATCAACGCCACGCGTTGGCCCATTACCAGAGCGAGAAAATGAAAATAGTAAATATTTTATTTTGTCGACTGGGATTCGAACACACAACCTGTCGCGTTTATAGTCGCACGCTAGTACGCCACGACTTGCCTCTATGATAATGTGTAATAATTAAATTTGAATAAGTACTAATTTATTCGTATGGCAAATGGCTTAGCCTCATATGGAGTACTGCTCTCATATCTGGGTTGGTGCACCCCAGTGTCAGCTTGGCCCATTTGATCTCATACAACGTAGAGCCTTTCGAATCGTTGGGAACCCAATGATCAGTGAAAGGCTTGACACCTTTCTGCGCCTTCTCTACTCCATTTATGGTGATGCCGCGGAATTTTCTAACCGCACAGTACAAATTCAAATACAATCCAGACCATTTGGATATGTGACACTCCATTACTGTACGGTTTGGTAGGAACTTGCTTCCACGTGCCATGTAACTGTGGAATGGTCTCAAAGGCCAGCAACGCACCTGCAGCTCCTCTGGTATTAAACAGGGTTATGTAATCACTTATCATCAGGTTACCCGTACGCTCGTGGGTCTTGTCTTTTTGCATAAAAAGGAAAAAAAGTAAGAAATAGTCTTAATCAGTGGTTTATAGTCACATACTGTCCACTGGGCCACCACGTCCTACACAAATATAATAATTATTTTGCAAGAATGAAATTTATGAGAATGCAACGTCTAGTGTAAGATTTTCGATATTTTTTTATTTTTGGTTATATTATTGATATCTAATAGTAAATTATATATTGTAATAAGATTTTTTTTCTGACTGGACACAAATGCAAAATACGATTATTAAAAAAATCTTAGAAAGTAAATAGCAGTATCTTTTATGACACGACCTTTGTAAGAATATACTCAAATATATTTAATTTTCATCTTTATTATATTTTCAACAGAAATAGACTTTAAAAAAGTTACTGTAAATTCTTTTGATGTAGCCTCGACGGTGCGCGTAACTTTGCATAATCTTATAAACTATACGCAACTTACATTAGATTTAACATGTTTTAGGTCTTTAGTAATAATATTTTATAGTATTTTATTAACAAAAACCACGTGAATTATTAAAACGATGAGTATATATCGTCATTTTTACCGTAATGTTTTATTTTCCGGATTTACAATATGGAAGTAGTTTATGTCAATATTAATGTAATAGATTACACAAAGCGTTTAAGTATGTTAAGTAGATAATTTCCAAATTTTCTTATTCATAGATTTTCGTAATAAGTAAGAATCCTTAAATAAATGATGTCTTCGTTAGTTAATCATTAAGTAATTAACTATTAAGCCTAGTTAAAGAAAAACAGATTTTCAATTCAATTCAATTGAATTCAACAAACGTATTTGCTAATAACAGGTAAGGATTATATATCAGTACTAGCGGCCCGCTCGCGGTTACACCCGCGTGAACTATGTTATTATTTCTGTCTCCATGACTACGTCCTAGTGACGTCTATGCAAAATTTGAGACTCGTAGCATTTGTAGTAACGAAGTTTCATACAAACTTTCGACCCCAAAAACAACCCCTTAGAAATCGAATATTGCAAATTCCCGTCTTAGCGAGCACCTATGTCCTATACATAATTCCTATGCAAAATTTGAGATTCCTAGCACATGTAGTTTCTGAGATTTCGTGATGAGTGAGTGACCTTTCGATTTTATATATATAGACTAGTAGATGTAGATATTGTTCTCTCCATTAAATACTATAAGGTGGCAGTGCGGCGACAGCATGTTTTTCTTCAATAATTCCTCGCTCTGGTAACAGACAAGCACGGCGTTGAGAGCCACCATTCAAGTGTCACTGTGTTAAAAATCCGATAGTGAGGAATTAAGTACATTAACACTAGTTTCCATCTGCCTATTCTGCTGTATTTTTTAATTATTTTTTTATTACGTATGTAGCAAAAAGAGCATATAGGAAATTCATTTCTTTTTTATATTGTGCATACACTATGAGATATCTAATTTACTCTTTATTGCACTTAAATACAAAGATTCATACATAGTCCCTAATAAAATAAATAAATAAATCATCTTCACGCTATATCCCGTAAACAGCAGGGTAGGCAGAGGCTCAATTTAAATCTTTATAAATGCAGTGTGTAATATTTAACCAATTACCTATCTAAGATAGAAAGATAAAACTCTATGTTATATTATTTACAATTTTCACAAAAACCAGAACAAGTCCAAATCGCTTGGCCCACCATATCTGATCGTCTAGGCAGTAACTCTATTTCCTCCTGCCGCCTTACCACATTTCAGACTTCGTATTGCACTTTAAATTTCTTTTATACTGATTTCGCCATCAGGTACATCAAGAGTCTCCGTTTAGCTGTTATTTGAGACTGAGGCGTCATCATATTCATACATCTCCTTGTAAAATTCTGTTAAAATCACCCTCTTTCTCACTTTCTCTTTCCTTTTCCTTTTCCATTGTACAGGTTAGCGAGCAATCTAGAGAAATACTAATTTCTCGCCAGAAAAGTTTCGTGTTTTCTCCAAAGTTGTTCGTTAACCTTTCATTCTCTAATTTTTCACGCTTCATCTTTATCGGTACTTTCATTTGGTGGTTTCGCAGTTTATAATCTTTCTTTTTTATCTCTCTCATACTAGAGGCTTTATAATCTTGCCATGCTTTCTTCTTTCTTTCTACACATCTAATTATTATTATAATGTATTGTAGATTTATATAATTATAAAGCTAGTGAAGTAAATTCTTGAGAATAAACAAAACGTTGTGAAAATAGCCATTTTTTTTAATTAATTTTATTCAAGGAATATTTTATTAGCAAATAGGTAGGTAGTTCTATAAAATTCTATTGAATATCTCAACAAAAATACAATAAAAATATGTTTTTAAATATTTATTATTTAAAGACTTATATAAAACCAGGATTATACAAAGCTTTTTACTCTATGCAATAATATAAAAGATATCGACTAGAACGTGTTACAATGAGAAATGCAGGAATACACAGTTTAGCAAGTACATCTATGTCCAAATCGTCTCTATATTGAAAGAGTTTGGGACTATCGACATGTTTCGGTCGCGTTAGAAAGTGACTTGTTTCTTTTCCCGTTCAGCACGGATGCTAATCTTGGAGGAAGCCACGGTAGATTCAGATAATTCTGTATCGGCCACAAGTGCCTTCAGGCGAGCGGCGCGCTTCTCCCTCGCCGCGGATTTCTCGCTCAGCTCTGTCATCTCATCTTCCAAATCCGACAAGCGAGCCCTGGTGGCCTTCGCCCGCTGGACTGCTGCACTTTCGTCGTCAAAATCTTTCGTCAAAGCAGTCCACCGAGTCATTGCTCCATCGTTGGCTTCGTTTATCCTGCGGGCTATACGTTTCTCCGTGCGTTCCTCGTTCTCCTTTAGTGCTCTCCGTGCGCTGCTGACCTCACTTTGGCCAAGTCCGACGCTCTCGAGGATCTTATCGGAAATCTTCATTCGGTTTTCAATGCTGGCAACATTATTTTCGAAATCGATATCCTCGGCGAATCGTGAAGATGTTTTGCCAGCGCGAAGGCGTTTCAGCGATTCAGCAATCTGAAATTATTAGGATGCGAAATGAATAACATATTCTTTTGTGTCAAGTATACTAAATTATATTTTAATCTAAGTTAAAGAATACTATTTTCATTTTCTCTCACTGGTAATACGCAAAGTCTCTCTACTAGTCTCTCTCTAATACGCAAAGTCTCTCTACTAGTCTCTTCTTCATATATACTAGTCTAGCAGTCACATGCTATATACTAGGTTCTACTATTTACTCTGCTATACGCTTTACATAAAGGTACAAAAAGATAATTATTAATCAAACACTACGGATAAAACAAAGCTAGTAGTTGTGTACTAAAATATTAAATTAAACACAAATTGCTTTGTGAACATTTTGTTATTTGAATATACAATATTACTTTGTGGAATAATAGGTTTATTGTGAAATATTTTCATTAATTACATAATTTTTGACTGACTATATTACAGTTATTTAAATTAAATGACATTTATCAATGTTATTGCTTTTCTGGCATTTAATTTAGTTCGTTTTTAGTTTGAGAGACTTAACAAGAAAAATATTTCACGTTGTATCCCGCACACCCTGCTATGTAAATAGTGCACCTAGCGTTAAAACACTTCATATCCCAGACTTTGACCTACAATATATAGGTTCTTATCGTAAATAAATGAGAAAGTAATTATTCACTCTGCAAAAGATAACAATTCCAATGTTGGAATGAAGCTGTAAATAATGGACAAGAAAACATTTCATCGATGATGCTTTTAATGGATTTTTAATGAAGAACATTAAAATGTTTACATTCTCGTAAAAAGTTTGACTGCATATTTCACACTATAGTATGTATATTAATAATTATCTGGCTTGTGACGTATGATGTAACAGGTAAAATGATATGGCACACACCAAATGTACAGTATTTTAGGCAGAGGGAACCTGGGAACCTAGTGTTAAAATACTCCCTTCCCATTAAGACACTTCCGTTTCTACTTTCCGCCGAATTCTGTAGGAATTGCGTGTTCAGTGGCGGAGCTCTACGCAGCGTTGTGTTTCGTTACCCGAGCGAGGTAAATAAATATTATAATTTTAGTTTTCCTCGCTTATTCGCAGTATTATTCGTACTTAATAATATTTCATCAAGTTAGGATCTAATGATGGAATCCCAAGGAATTTTGACATCGGTTATTATTTTCACAATGTTTTAAAGTCTTTTCTTCTTATTTTTTATACTTATTTAAATGATAAATTAAGATTATTACTTTCATTATATACATAATATTAATGTTATAATAATAAAAAGAACAAGAACATCTAATTTTTAGAAATTTATTGTTTGATTTGAAGTGGAATTTTCTTTTAAGACTCTTAACGTAACATGTTACCAGGGCAATGCCTTGAAGACTCCTCATTATCGATAACCTACGCTACGTTTAATAGAAATAAATAATATTTTATACAATTTTATACGAATCGTAATTATTTTAAAAATAACATAATTAGACTTCCTAGTACCTATATATTTTTCTGATCTGTAGAATATTTTTTTTTCACTTTCTTCTACATGTAACAGGGCTAGGCGGAGGGACCCTAGTGTTAAAACATTCCGCGCCCTATTTTACGGTTTTTAAAATGGAATACTGCTAAAAAGGGCAATCTCTTCAAAAGTTTTCAGAACTTGATAATAGGTGGAATATTAATACACTAAATAATTAAACAAAATTTGATGGCAGACAGAATGCGGCCAGGGGCACAATTGTGTAACTGTAAATACGACAGGTCGTGGGTTCCATCTCTGTGGAAACTCGAGGAATTTAAATATTTAATATTGTCATTTCTTCGCTCTAAGGGAAAGAACACGAAAGAAATTCGGTAATCACCGGAAAGTGAGAAACGGAGTGTCTTAACATTATCTTCCCTCCTACCCTGCTGTGTGCGGGATACAGCGTGAAGCTGCGAATATATAATCATGAATTGATTAATTTCCTGAACGCAGTACTAACTTGTACGTTTCAAACATGTTTGTGTTCTACACATGTAATAGCATTCAGGGAAGTGGTAAATGCATACTAATTTAAATTATCTATTCATTTCGTCCTTCATTTAAACCATTTACCGCGTTCCTACTTCATTTAGTAACATTGTATTTGTAAGATTTAATTATAATCGTATAGTTGATACTAATGCGACAATGTAAGTTTTTAGTTAAATTATATTTTAATAGCTTACTAATTGTGTTCTCGTTTTGGTAGAGTCTCGTTAAATTGGTACTAATACTGTTTCACCTATGTTGTGGTTTTATTTACATATTGGAATCTATCGCATTTTTGTCTGTCTGTCTGTCTGTCATCTCTAGAACTGCTAAACCAAGGTATATAGAATTTTCATTGGAAGATAGAAAGCAGATTGTGAAGCAACATATAGACTATTTTCTCTGATTTCTGTAAAGGGGGGTCATTAATTCAAATGTATATTTTTAAATTTTTATTACCTCTCCGTTTAAAGGAAGCGAGAGATTTACTGCTCACATAGGGATAAATGAAATAACTGAACATTTTTTTTCCGGGCAAAAAAACAAATATAGATACTACAACTAAATAACTTCACGCTGTATCCCGCACAGCAGGGTAAGTGTTAAGACATTCCGTTTCCCACTTTCTGTCGAATTCTGGAGGCATTGCGTGTTGAGCGGCAGAACTCGAACGAAAAAATGGAAATATAAACGTAAATAAATATTTCACTTCCTCGAGTGGGGATGAGATGGGAACCCACAACCGTCGCGTTACACTCGCACCCTTGTGCCACTGCGCTATAACGGCCTCAGTATATGAAGTTAAATTTATCTAATGAATTACCATCACATCTAATAGAAAGTTTACAAGTTTCAAGCTATACCTAGTCTAGAATCAATTTCTCCTGATAATCCCACGTCCTCTTAGTTAATCAACGGCACTAGACTGCCTTCATAGTTCAAAGGGCCGGAATCGAGATAGTAATTGCAAGAGAGTAATTATATACTATGTTATATATAGTTGAATGTATTGAAGCATATTGTACTGAATTAAATTCAATATTTAGTATAAAACAATCACATTTGCATAATATTGTTTTATTATTATTCTTATTCAGTTTCACGCTGTATCCCGCACCAGCAGGGTAGGCAGAGGGAACGTAGTGTTAAGACACTGAAATATTTAGACAGTTAAATATTTATTTACGTTTATATTTTCATTTCTTCGCTCTGGTGTCAAGGCAAAAGGCGTTGAGTTTCGCCACTCAACACTCAATATCTCTAGATTACGGCAGAGATAGGGGAACCTTAAATTACCTTAAATCCATTAAAAATCCAGCTGATATGTTCTCAAGAACATATTTTATTTTTTAAGCTGACTATTAAACTATTATTATTAAAACGAGGTCGACATAGTAATTTCAATATAATTTTTTATATATTCTAAAAGTTCTATTGTTTTATTCTTAATAAAGATATAGTTTTGAAAGCGGCAGCACGCACTTTTCCTCGCTCGCGGCAATAAATCTTTCCTTCCTGCCGTCATTATCCGTATTCATTTCACAAAGTTATAATAACATTTATTGTATATCGCTTATTATTCTTTGTATTATTGCTGTGCCCTTGGGTTTTGAACCAATTTCTATGTTGATGATGATCTGGTTGGGTCGTAAAATCGAATGTAAATGAACATACGTTGCAGATCGACGTGAAATCGATAGACGTTCGAAAAAAAATTTATTATGAATGTAATTTTCTAGGTTCTAGTGTGGTTAAGTTAGGTATAAATCTGAATAAATGAGTATATTATAAAGGAAAATTGATGTGCTCTGAAATTTACGTATATAAATATGTATAACAATACGTTTTTGAGACCAGTCGTGCCTCAGAAGCGTAAGCGACTGTAACGCGACAGGTTGTGGGTTCGATACCCACTCGTGGCAACGAATTATATGACATTTTCATATCTTAGCTCTAGTATCGAGGCAAAGCGAAGGCAAAGTGTTTTAAATGGGAATGGAGTGTATTAACACTAGGTTCACCGTTTCCCTCATCTTATCCTGCTATGTGCGGGATACACCGTGAATTTAAAAGAAACGTTTTTACTTTTATTTAACTTATCTATTTATATACATACAATCATGAAAAGGTACCTTCTATACTAAATTCTCTCGGTATTAATGTACTCTACACTCACGGATATTTATTACGCATTTCAAATACCAGTTTAGTCATTGTGAAGCATTTACTAAATATAGAAATGAACACGTTTCTCTAAATAGAAATAAAGTAGATTAAGATGCCAAAGTTTGTGGTATTGTCCACATTTGACACCTACACCGTAGAGCAATAGGAACATTTCAAAATGAAATATATCATCATATTATATGTGGGCAAATAATATGTTAATAAAACCAAATGTAATATTTGTATGCTTAATGGTAGAATCTATATGGAGATTATTAATAATTACACCTGTAACATACTTTCTATTTACATTCTGAGCAAATAAATTTATATAATTATTATTAAAAACTTATATTTATATAAAAAAATCTGTGCAAAGCTAAAGACTTAGGCCCCCAAAAAACTCTAGATACGCCCATGCTTATATGTGAACGTTAAAATGACAGTCGATTAAGATGTAAAATTTTATGAGTTTGCAAATTAAATTAAACGTGTCGCGCGATAGCTGTATCGCTCATTAAAACGTTAATTGTAGTTGATATGTTAATTAATATATTATAATTGAAAAATATTCTCTATTATTATATTGAGGCCAGTCGGGAGCTAGGGAAACAAAGTATGACTGTAACCACAGGTTGTGGGTTCGATTACCACTGGAGGAAATGTTATGTTTAATATTTTTATTTCTTTGTTCTAGTGTCGAGGCAAAGCGCGGCGATGAGTTCTGCCATTCAACACGCAATCCTCCGCCCTCTGAATTCGGTGGAAAATGGAGGACGGAATGTCTTAACTCTGGGTTCCCTCTGCCTACCTGTCTGCTGCTGTTTATGGGATGGTTTATGATCAGGGATGTTTGTAAAATGTGTCGTAGTAATAAAAATGTGATGGCATATTATAAATAATTAGATAGTAGCTTTTGAAGTGTAGTCATAATTTTAGTAAAAACATGAAAGTTTAACATTTTGAATGAATAATTTGACTAAAAGTTGTAAAAGTTTTAAGTACATTATGCGACGAGCAGCGGGGAAAAGCATATTATGTCCTAGTAGCCTTTTCAACGTGTACTTTGATTGTAATAAAGTTGAATCTAGTACAAAATTAAATATATTATAAAATACAAAATATATAATTTCTATTAAAAACAAAGCGCTTGTGAGGTTTATTAATTTCACTTTGTTGAAATACTTATTCAGCAGGTACGTAACACCGTGAACGGTGTTTAATACTGTAACATTATTTCTTTTGAACTTTCAAAATACACTTTTCCGTAAAGTGTCAACTGCACGTCAACGACCAGAATGTCACGGCACTTTGAAAAGTGTCAAAGCGGGTAACTTTACAAAGAGTATAATAGCTGCATATGGCGCCAAAGTTTTGGGGAAAAAAAATGTCGGGAAAGTTAAACAAAATCATATTTTTAAAACATGTACACAAAAGAGCTTTTTAGCTGACGCTTGAAAAATATTTAAATTAAATTAATAATATAGAATAATGATCAGCTTCATGTATCCCGCATACTACATGGTAGGCAGAGGGAACCTAGTGTTAAGACACTGCGTTCCCCACTTTCCGCCGTTTTTTGAGGCATTGCGTGTTGATAGGAACTAATTGCCGGGCTTTTGCCTTGGTGAACGAGCGGAGAAATTAAAATTTTATTAAATAATAATTCCCTCGAGTGTGGATCGAACCCACAACTGACGTTACAGTCACACCCTTGTGGCCATGATCCACAATGGTTTCAAATAAACAATGTTTTACATATTTTAAGCAATTGAACATCACAAATTCGATTCGCAATGCAATATTCATGAAGATATATAACATTATAATCTAATGTTCATTTATTTATGATAGTTATTGATCTCGACCTGGATACAGTAATGGAAGTTATAGATACTTGTACTTGCAATTGAATAGTTTACTATTCTATTCTATTTATTTCTATTATATTTTCTTGTCTGGTCGAAGAAGAGGCCGTGGAGGTTGTGAACTCGATCCCCAATTGGTGTAATGTATTATTATGAATATTTTAACTTCTCAACACGAAATGCCTCGAAAAATTCGGCGGAAAGTGGGGCACAGAACGGAACTAGGTTCCCTCTGCCTACTCTGCTATATGAGGAATACAGTGTGAAGCTGTTTTAAATAATTAGTAAGCGCAATTTTAAAAATACAAACTTTTTATAATACCTTACTAAATACTAAATCTTTTCATATACTTATTAAGGTTGGTAAAATCAAACAAATCGATTTTCAATATCAGTTCCATTGGTATAGTAAGAGACGATGAATTAACTGCAAGACGGACAAATGTGCTTGTATTTTCTATTGCGGACATTGTTGACTCTACTATATAAATAACTATAATATGTTTTAAGTTTGTTTCTATATGACACATTACACAGGTATCAAACCTGGTAAAAAGTAATGGTATGTGTGGTATATGACACATTCCACAGTTTTTTACCACAGATACATTGAAACTATTATAATCAAGTCAAAGTTAAAGTCAAATTATTTTATTCAATTCAAACAAAGAAATTACATGCTTTATCCTTTGAACGCGGAATAATTTACCACTAGTTCACTAAAGTGTTAGTGTCTCAGACCTGAGAAGAACCGCGTAAGAAACTCAGCGGGACTTTTTTGAATCAATTTTATACAAAAACGAATCTAATTATTGGTGGCAATGATACCTTTAAAACAGATGTGCAAAATAAGAAAGAATAAGTTTTTGCTATTAAAATGAAATACTAATAATATGCATATTATAAAATAGGTCTTACATCATCACTTAAATCACCATCTTCAAAAGCAGATGGCAATGGTCTGCCTCTAGAGGCGCGGGCACCTCTCGAATCAAATAACTCGTCTCCTGGAGCCTCAATGTCATCGAGAGCGCTTCGGATACGGTTTTCCACATCAGATCTGATCTTATCTTTCTCGGGTTCCTTGGCAAGAGGTACTTTACCATCAAGTCGGTCCAAAACAGGACGATAGTAGCTTTCTCCTTTATTGTAATTACAATCATAGACGCGTGTGCGCCTTCCTCTTCCAACGCGGCTCATTTTTGTAAGATTTCTGTGAAATAAAAGAGTTTGTATTAAAAATTAAATAATAGTATAATATGTTTTTTAGCGTCACGCTGTATCCTGCAGATAGCAAGGTAAGCAGGGGGAACCTACTGTTAAGACATTCCGTTCTCCATTTTCCATCGCCGCGCTTTGCCTCGATACCAGAATGAAAACATCGAAATATTAAATATTTCATTTTCTCGACTGGTGATCGAACCCACAACCAGTCGCGTTTATAGTCACACTTTGGCGCCCCTGTATTAGCCTAGCCCCTAGCCTAGCCCCTGCACTGTGGCTAGCCTCAGTCGTGCCTATAAAATTATAAGCATTTTAAAGACCGTAAACCATTTTTTACGTAGATTTCTATAATAAAACAAACGATCTTGCTTAGCTGATAATTAGCGCGAGATCTCCAAATGGATATTAAGCCTTACGATTTAAATAAACTCGAGAGTCAAAGGCTCTCAGATTAATAACGTGAGTGCGTCTGTGAGGGTGTTTTAGGCTTTCAAATGAGTCGCGGCCCGTTTTGTACTGTGACGTTATTTTTGACTTCCAAGCTAATATTAGTTTTGTTACTGAATGTTAAAAGGTTGAAGGAGATAGACGGAGAGATGAGAAAATATACGTAATGAAAATAAAAGTGATATGAGTACTGATAGTACTAGAGACCAGTCGTAGAGCAGGGGCACAAGCGTGTGACTGTAAACTGCAAGATTGTGGGTTCGATTCCCACTTGAGAAAAGGAGATATTTATTATTTGAATTTCTTCACTGTGGTGTTGAGGCAGAATTCTGCTGAAGGTGGGGAACGGATATACCGAGAAACTGAAAAAAAAAAACTATTATCCACATACAACTTTTAAAAAAATATTTCAAAAATACGTTAAAATAATCCACCAAATTCAAGAGTTAAGACTAACGAGGCGTCAACAACAAACATTGTTACTATGAAATTTTGCAGAATTAAATTAAACGATATCTAGTTTCTTTTGGTTTGGTTCTATGCAACCGCACGTTTCCTATTCACCTGTTATCATTTTATTCGTATTGCAGTCTGCTCCTATTTTGATAGGTTGGCATTTCAATCCCGCTATGATGAAATTGCGAATGGTTTTAAATTTCAGTTTTGCTTAACGAAATACTGGTATGGGGATGGTATCTAATCTAATATTGACAGGTCTAATTTTCATATGTTTTGACGTTTAAATAAAACTATTTTTTATATTTGTTGTTTTTTTTTACTTTCTCGCTCAATTATGTATGTAGCGGTGTAGGCAGATGAGCTTAGTGTTAGGACACTCTTTTTCCTACTTTCCGATGATTTCTGGAGGCATTGCACGTTGAGTTGAGGAACTTAACGCCGCCTTGACACCAGGGCGAAGAATTCATTAACTCAAGTGGGAATTGAACCTACAATCTGTCACTTTTACAGTCACGTTTGTGCCCCAGAGCGACGACTGGCCTCTATTTATTTTGAAAATTGTTTTTGTATTTATGATCACAAACTATTGCAATTAACATGAACTTTAATATGTAATACCTATGTTTTTATAAGAAGCAAACAGTGTATTTCTTTTTTTTTTATTTACTAAATCTATCAATAGTATTTTTGTTTTAACTAAAAGTTATTATAGTCTAGTTAGGTCAAGGTAAGTTATAAAATGTATACTTTTTATTGCTCCAGGGCCAAAGTTGTATTAACTAAAAAAATATATCCAAAATAAGAACTTCCTCAATTCATTAAAGTTTGTTAAAAAAACTAAAATAAGACTTACTATTTATTATGAGTTTAGCTTAAAATTATAAAATTTCTCTACAGTTTTATTATTTTAGACGTAAGTAAGTAGTAAATTCTTTTCAAAAGATCGCACTAGTTTATGACTGTCATAAAAGTATACGGCAACAATAATTGACTTCAGCTAGGAATGACGAAACAGAAGCTTTTACAATCACGCAATATCCTGTTTCGATCGAGACCGTTCATTAAGATATCACGTGTTGCTATAGAACATTGAAAACATAGTAAAAAAAACGTTTTGAAACTATAAATAAATGTTATTTAACCTACTGAGGCCGTCGCGTGTACGCACTAGTGTGCGCACTGTAAACGCAACGGTTGCAGGTTCGATTTCCGCTCGAGAATGAAATATTTAATATTTCTTCGCTTTTGTAATAAAGCAAAGCGCGATGTTAGATGCCGTAGTAAAGATGTAATACATCGAGAATTCAATGGATAGTGGGAAACAGATGTTTCTTAAAGGAAACGGAATGCTTTAACACTACCCTACTATTTGCGGAAAATGCGTAAAGGTAAAAAATATCTACTACGCCATAAACAAACATAATTCGACGTAATTCAATACAATCATAATTATGATATAAAACTAAATTCTTGGCATGACCTCACTGTTAACATGAATGAAAAATATATATATGAATGGAACTTTTATAAACATTGGACACCCCATTTAAATTTCTATGTCCGTCTAACATCATTTTTATGACTAAACGAGACATTTAAATATGTATCAAGCAATTCCATCTGATGGATGTTGCTTCTCAAACACGAACGTGAACGCAGCACAGTGGAACAAAATCCAAAATAGATATCTCAAACATTCGATATGGGGATATTTTTAGTTACGAAACCCGGTTTTTGTTCGGACAAGAGACTATTGTGATATGCACTGAGAATACTGTGTGTAAAAAAAAATACGCTATAAATACACCTACAGAACGATTTAAAATATATATTTTTTACAGATTATTAACACTATTAACATACATACATATATCACAATTATCACTTTTAAAAGAAAATCGCACTGCATTAAAATGGACGGGTTAAAAGTAAAATTCGCATATTAATCTAAATGAATATTGATTGAATTTATGTTCATATATTTGCACTGACCTGACCTGGGGCGTGTGTGCGTGGCTTCGCAGGCAGATAGGACTGGGCAGCTGGTCGAAGATTGCGGCAACGCGAGAGCAGCGTGGGCGAGACTATGTTTAACCGTGAGCCATACCAAAATATACTGACTTTTGTTTCAATTGATTTCCTAGTAAGAAAACGGTAACGATAACTGGCCGGCATCGATTTATTTTATTTATTTTAAATCATTTCAAGTACATGTAAATTTAGTTACGAATTACGGAAAATAGGTACTTTATCTATGTTTTTATATTTCATAATATTTTACTTAATTTTTATATAGTAAAAAAACGTTTTAAACGATAAAAAATATATCAATAAATTTAACTAATTTAGCATGATCAATATTATAAAAATAAATGACTTTGTTATTAAATAACATAGCAATTAATATTAGTTAAACTTTTTAAAATTATTTTCAGGATAATGGTATCGTCAACTCTGTGCATAAGCCCAGATGTCACACAATGCATATCCATAACCCATCTCGTTGTTCTGCTGACAGCATCGTGCTATCCTTCATCCACTAGTTGACAAGCTCATTGTAGTTGCTCTTTGTCCATGATTCCTGAAAATGAAGAAACTTTCTTATTTTTACCTATCTAGAGTATAAAATCCAATTATAAATTAAAATATAACAAAATATACGTACTATTAATATGAAATGTATTTATTAATTATAATTATGGTTATTAAATTACTTCGAGTTGGCAGAAAAACAACTGATGTGTTCTCAAATCTTCTTTAGGGTAGCATCGGAGGTAAATGGTAAGCGCAGGGTAACGTCCCACCACTCGATTTTTATGTATGCGTACATAAGAAAAAAATAATAAGCTAGATTACTCTTTTAACTTACCCTTACCCATCCCTTACCTACCCGAAAATATTTTTTACAGGTCTTTGTTTTTTACAGACGCTAATAGAGAAAAAAAGAAGTATAATTAATCGAGTTCTGTGTAACTATCTAGAAAATTAAACATTTTGCATATATGTAGTTCACAGGCAAATATTTATTTTGCAAAAACATGAACAGCCAAATGTATGATTAATGCTCGTAAAATAATATTTAACGTTGTAGCGCTGTTGAAACATGATGTAGGACCGTATCGTACTTGCTGTTTGAATTTCATTAAGTCAATACTACCAACCGCACAATATTATAAAATGTCGATATTAATTTAGGTATTTTGTGAGACCCAAAATAAAGAATAGCAACACAGACTGTTTGAATATAAGAGTTTTGTGTATTTTTAGAGTTTCGTACCACAAAAAGGAAAATACGGAATATAATTAAGAATAACGAGGAAGACTATTTATTTCGAGATAGCGTAGAAAAAAATATATTTGATATTAATTTCATTCAGAAAAAATCAAGTTCTATGTCATGACAATCAAAAGATAAGAGCGTTTATGATTCGTTTTTGCTACATTTTGTATGAAATTCGCCTCGTAATTAAAACTTATAGTGTACTTCTCGTGGAACTACAGTTGAATTGAAATTTAGCGTGAAGTGAGAACTTACAATATAAAAAAGGATAAAAATCTGAAACATGACAACTATAAAAAAATCGTTAAATTTTAAACAAAATTTGTACATATGCCCATAAATCTAAGTTTCTCAATTTTTCTTTTTATTTTATTAAAGTAGCACTATCATAATTTCACCAAAAATAAAAATAATTGTATGTAATGAAACCTAACACAAGTTGCGGTCTCGTACTACCATTTTATACGCAATCGTAGATAGAAAACGGGCTTTAATGACCATATTACTGTACTCGCGCTGTTCCAATGGACGGAATCACTCGAGCTTTCGGAAATAACTTGTTTAATTCTAAAACGTTCTGTTTCTAGAAATGAGAATAAATTTATTTGACCAAAGTATTATATAAAACGTAACGCTACAAGTCCTCTTTGATTTCTTCCTGATTTTTGAAAAAAAATCAAAGTTTAAAGTCTAGTTTTAAAATTATGTACCATTTAGTAATTGTTCACCAATCAATAATATTATATAAAAAAATATTATATTTTAAATTTAGTCTATAGATAAAATAGGTAGGAATAAAAATATAGCATTTTCTATTTATTACCACTTAAAGCGACTTATAGTTTAACATTTGATAGAATAAAAATGCTGTACAAGTGAAGAGATACTCATGTATCGAGCTTTCGATACAGTTTTATACGAAAACAAATCGTCGAAAATAAAAGAAACCGGTCAAGTGCGAGTTGGTCTCGTCCACCTAGGATCCCATGCCAATTTCAGAACTGTAGGAAAACTGAAAATACAATTTATAGAAGTTGATAAACTTATGTTTACGCATATGCCTACTGGTGTCTTTTTTTTTTTCAGAAATTTAATTGTTTTATGAAAAGATCGAAGAAAATGGGCTTCCTGAACAATGTTCTACAAAAATATAATAATATATATTATTAAAAAATATTTATATTAAAAAAATTCTTTAAAAAAATTATCTTTTTCATATCCATAATGGTATATTCGTATGTTTGTCTCTGTTGAGCCACACTAACTATCTTAATGTATCCCGCATATAGCAGAGGCAGAGGGAACCTAGTGTTAAAACTCTCCATTAAAATTCTCCATTTTCCGCGAAATTCAATAAATTGTAGCTAAGGCAATGATATTCAACTAATCTGTAAAATAGGTGATTTGCGTATGTGAGCTTCGAGCGCTTTGTTGGATATTATATTATACTAATGAAGTACGTCACGCTGCCGCTGGTCCGCTCGCTTACACTTAACTACCTTAATATGACATACGATTCCTGACAACCATCACGGGGTCTGGAATACATTAATTTCTAGCAAATGACGGTACAATTACTGACATAGCATTATGAGAAGCGGCTTTGCTCCTGATCCTATGGGGAAAATTAGGCTATTTTTTTATACTAGTTTCAGTATAAAAGTATATAAAAATAAATATATATTTTCGTTCCCGATATTAAGGCTCTTGACAGACAGACAAACGGACGGACAACAAATTGATGTTATAAGGGTTCCTTTTTTCCATAAAAGGTACAGAACCTTAATTATTGATAGCTGAAGTTATCAATATCGAGAATGGGACCTCATAATTGTAAATGGATAAATAATAAATCTTTACCCCTTTTGTCTAACGCTTCTGATATCGAATTAAAATAAGTGAAATCAGAATTGAGGTCAGCCAATGTGATTGGAAACGCAACAGGTTTTGGGTTTGATTCCTACTTGAGGAGTCCTGTCCTATTAATTTTATAAATTTAATTTGCTAGATTGACTGTGGACTAATTCCATTTGAAGTAGCAAACAGTACAATTATGAAAAGGTAATATTCTATGTAAGCTGTAACAACTAGGCAAGAACTAGCCAAATGTATTCGAGTTAACAAGCTAATATCAGATTCGCCTGGAGACGTAAACTAACACGTACAAGAAAAGACACATTAATTATAAACTTGAACTTTATCCAAGTATAACATAGTTAAGATTTAAACTAAGATCAACTGTATCCAATTCCATTGAGTGCTTAATAATAAATAAATATTTAATACAATTTTATTCAAAAATTCAACTAAATTTAGGAAAAAATTATTGAAGTTAATAAATCAAAGTCTTTCAAAATCTATTCACAATTTTGAGAGAGTGAGATCGAAAGGAAGGAGAAAGGAGAGTATGAAATTTGCATTGAAACCACAATCAAAAGTCTGTTTTCTTTTTGCAAGTACATATTTACTTTTTGATATGCAGTAAGGACTACCAGTTATTAATAAATAACAACTAATTATTATAGATTTGATTGACCAGCCACTCCACTTTTAATGATCCTTCTATAAGACCTTCCTTCTATAATGTAAAATTACTTTTGTTTTAATATAAATTAATACTGTATAAACTAATATTATTGTTGTCTTTCCATAAAATATACCAAAATAAATATTCAAAATTCTAAAAAACCTGTTTGATTATAAAAAAAAACGTTTACACTGACGGCTACAAAAGGCTTCCGATACGGGGTTAATAATAAATCCCTGGCGTTTGTGTATAGTAAATACACAAACAACAACAAAGGAATATTGAATTAAGCAAAACTTTAAAACAGGAATTTCATCAGATAAAAATATTTTATTTGTCATCCCGAAATACCAGACTTTTAATAATGACTTTTTACTACAATAAATGGACTATTCTTAAATAATATTTGTTTTATTTTAAATGAAACACGTGTATGTTTGTGTATATTTTACGTTAAATTTAAATTATTAATGCATGTTGTCTATTTACAAAAGTTTTTCGTATAATTAATATGGCATACGAATATAATGTTTATTTTTATTACAAAAAATCAGTAGGAATTAAATTAAATAATATTCGAAGAACTCTATATTTCAAAATTCTAGTACCTCTAGAACTGTCGACATAGAAGGGCTCATTACAAGAAGTCGATTATAAGGATAATAAGATAATTATATGATTATAAGGTGATTATAAGGGTATTATTGTGGTTGAAGTCTTGACATATGCAAGTCAAGATTTCAACCACAATATATATAATATACCACTTATAATCATCATAATAAAATAATAATAAAAAAGTATAAAAAATAATAAATAAAAAATAAGTACATACAAATAAATACAAAATAAATAATTTGACAATTTGCTAATTGTCTTGTGAATTTAAACATTACAAATTATTAACATTAAATTGTTGCTGTAGTGGCAAAGCGGCATAGTGTCCGACTGTAACCGCGATGATTGTAAGTTCAATTCCTATTCGAGGAAACAAATTATTTTCATATTCTAACTCTTTAATATTCACTTTGGTAACGAGACCACAAATTAAATTCCGCACTTCCACACCTTATATCTCAAAAGTTGGGCGGTGCATGGAGAACGGAGTGTCTCAACACTACGTCCTCTCTGTCTGCCATATGCAGGATACAGCGTGAAAGATACAGGATATGGTAACACTAGACAAATCATTCTCACAGTATATGAGTATTTAACAAATCTTTAATATGCATGGCTTAAGTAAGACTGTCTGAAATAGGTATATTTATCATTTATATACAAATAGCGACCATTTGAATTTTAAAACACTTTCGTCGTTTAATTTAAAGTCACTTTCGTCTCTTGCTTCCGGCTTATTCGAAGCTACATTAAACTCGCAAACTTTGGACACCGCAACAATTATAATATTAAATGAATCTATTTACCATTTACGTGTTTTAGGCAGTCTCGTTAAATTTAAAATTCGATAAAGAGAGACAGAGAGAGAGAGAGAGAGAGTTGGCAACTACTAAAAGTAACACAGTACTTAATATAAGGATAAAGTAAAATTGAAATATCTAAATAGTAACATGAAGTGAATATTAAACTCTTACATGAGATTGTATGCGTTCTTAGAAAACCTGTAAGTATGAGAATGTTTTTTTATTTACTATTCGCAATTGCGTATGACGTATGACCAGAAAATTGGTTAATTTGCCTTTGGGAGTCCCGAGCCCACCTCAAAAGTTAGTTTTGGTATGTAAATTATTCGGCTGCCTCAGGTATCAAGAATAACACAAGAACGTTGAGTTAGAAGAAAAATCGACCCTGTTCCAACGAAAGCTCTGTTGATTTACGTTTAAAGATACAAAATAGGTTCGTGTGGTAGTGGTTGGTTGATTTAATTAAACGACGTTGCTAGATATTTCAACCTGAAAAATAGCATTTTGTATTGAAATAGCTGTGTTAAGCACCTGCTAAAGAGTAGGAGAGTTGCATTTTATATGGAGGACAAAATATATTGTTTTCTACAATTTTCAGTTTATTTTTAATTTAACACTTTTTTTGTTCGAGCATAATAAAATAGAAAATAATTCGAAAAATAATAAGCTTATACGTATGTATATAATTGAATGTATTTATCTGTTTTAAATGAACTAGAGAGCTATGAAAAAAATATTATTATTATTTTGGTTGTCAGCCCAATATGTTTTTTTTAAATGTATAATATATTTTTAAAAAAAGTAACTGGCCATAAACAATAGTCAATTAAAAAACGTAACTTAATTCCGAATAATTTCAAACGGTTCTTGAGACCTGTCAACGTTTTCAACAGAAACGTGTATAATAATTAATTAATTTTAATAGTGTATCGACTATAGCTATTTATTATCCACCATGGGATGCATGCTAAGAAGTGATCCGATGTCATTTTGTGATATGTTCCTACAACCGGATACGGCGTTTGAGATAGTCGATCATTTAGGTGAAATGGGATGTGCACAATTCATTGATGTAAGTGCAGTTTAAGTATTGGATAAACATACTATGCTTTTATGAAGACAGACATACAGAAATACAGAATTGTTGGACGATAATTTTATAATGTATTTTAATCTATATATAGTAATATAAAATGTTAGTTTAGAGAAGTTATATATAAAGAATGTTAGAAAATATTTACGAAAATGGACATCGGTTTATATAAATATATTCTTATATTATACATTTTATATAAGTTTATTGAAAAAATCGTAAAAAAATATATAAATGAACTTAGTTATTGATGTAGAACAAAGGAGAAGCACTATGTTATAAAATACCAATACAGATTTTTATTTCTCATTCGTATAGGTAAGCTCCGTAATAGTTCAGAAAAAAATAATTATATAATAAGCATATAATAAGAAAAATAAAATTATATGTAAATTCCGTAAAATTTGACAAAAAAAAATAACATAAAAATTGTATCTTTATTTTAATAATACTCTTGAAAAGATAACATGTCTGTTTTCACATTCTACCGTTCACAATCACTCTGTGCATCCGCTAACGTACGGATACAGCAAGTGCACGTAAAACGCACCTAAATTTACTATTCTCTACGTTCATCCGCGAGAGTTTTTGTAGTCACTACTTTTTATTTTTATTTTTATGTCTGGCTGATTTATCAAGTATATTTCACTTACCACCTGTACCGCGTTTGCGTTTTAGTGCGGTCGTTTGGAAAGACTAGACAAAGCAATTTTGTTGTTTTCACTGTTTTTGTGCTTTCAGCGTTTAGAACTGATAGGAATTTGAATATAAGCTTTGAATACTGAATAACAAACGTGAAATTTAATATTATCAAAAGTTTTATATTTAGGTATTTCGGAGATAGCTTTTCAAATATCAAACATTAAAATAATAATATTATATTAATAATAATAACTGAATATTTATTTCTGTATATATATTTAGATGACACCTGACATTAAGCCATTCCAAAGGAATTATGTTACGGAACTATGTAGGTGCGCAGAGATGGAACGTAAGCTTCTGTACATGGAGGGAGAAATGTTAAAAGACGAGATAAGAGTGATTGAATATAACAGTATGGCACCTAAAGCGCTACCATTAAATGAAATAACTACACTAGAAGTAAGTTAATTTTTGAGCATCTTATTTTTTTTTATTGGCGGCGTTGAGTTCTGCCACTCTACACGCAATGCCTCCAAAATTCGACATAAAGTTGGGGAACGGAGTGTCTTTACACTAGGTTCTCTCTGCCTAACCTGTGTGCGGGATACAGCGTAAAGCTGATTTAATTTTCTTAGGTTTAAATATCTGTATTATATTATAAAAGTATCTCTAGTTTAATCATAAGCTATATAAGTAATAATCTTACGTTTGCTATTCTTGAAGGATTGTTTTTAATTAAAATTGCTTTTCTAAATGTCAAGCCATGCTGCAACAGGGTCGGAAGCGGAAACAGGATGTACACGTATAACGCAGCTAAGACCTTATCGTGCACCTATTCTAGATTCTAGTTCACCTATGATTACCGATCATGTTTCTTGTTGCACAATCGAGATAAATCTAGTTTCTCGGAATCTGTAGAGATTTATTATCTAATTATTTTAAATTAAATATATAAAAATGGTGTAAATGTCTAATTTTGAACGCCATATTCTTAAGTTTTCATTTTTAATAAAATTTGTGTTTTTTATAGAATATACTGGAAAAATGGGAAGGTGATGTTTTAAACATGTCTGAAAATCAAACGCAGCTCTTGAAGAATTATTTGGAACTGACGGAAATGAGCTATGTTATTAGACATATAGGTCCAATGCTTGGAGAAGCTGATTTAATGGAAGATGTTGGAAAGTAAGAAAAATATTTCCTCTGGTGGGGGTTTAGCTCACAACCACGACCATGTACCACTTGTACTACTACAAATAACCTATTCAGTAATGCGTTCTAGTACTAAGCTTAAAATTTATTTAATTCAAATATTGATACAAGCTATAAAACAGACTATGATAGTATAATAAGATGTACGCTGTCTACATACAGCAGGGTAGGCAAAGGGAACTCGTGTTAAGACACTCCGTTCTTCGTTTCCGCCGAATACTCGAGGCATTGCGTGTTGAGTGGCGGAACTCAACGTCACGCTTTACCTCGACACCAGAGCGAAGAAATGAAAATATAAATTTAAATAAATATTTCCTTTCCTCGAGTGGGGTTGGAACCCAGAACCAGTCGATATTATTGGATATTTCTATGATATTATTGGATATTTCTATTTGATATGGATATTTCTTAAATGTGGTGTAGAGCCGCCGGCGGTGACACTGGGTTCCTAGGCCGTTTATTTGTGATTACTGGAGTAGTCAAACGAAGTCGGAGCTTTCCTTTTGAAATGATGCTGTGGAGGGTTTCCCACGGAAATATCTACTATAGGCGAGCGTCACAGGATACTATATTGCAGGAACCTCAAACGGTTAGCTTACTACATTAGGCTTTATACGTGTTAACCTACTAATTATAATAAAAAGGTTAAGTTTGTAACTTTGATTGTTTGTTTATTTGTAAGGGTTAATCTCCGGAACCGATCATGAATTTTTTTTTACAATCAGAAAGCTACAAATATTAGTAAAAAACCGGACAAGCGCGAGTCAAGCTCGCCAACCGAGGGTTCCGTATAAAAATTAGCTTTCCGTCAAATAAGTAAACCATTTATATTTTTTTCTTTAAGTTACATAAATAATAGAAAATTAAATAGTATATATAAATGTATATAATTTCTGTGCCACGAGCAATGCTACGCCGCTCCAAGTTAGCCTTTATACCATAATAATTATCCAACAGAGTTTAGAAATTGAATTTAGTGCTCTACCATAACTAAACTTTTGAAATAACAATTTGTTTTCTATTATAATAAAACCAGTATTATAAAACTATAGTTTATATCTATCTATATATATAAAATCGAAAGGTCACTCACTCATCACGAAATCTCAGAAACTACAAGTGCTAGGAATCTGAAATTTTGCATAGGAGTTATTTATAGGACGTAGGCGCTCGCTAAGACTAAGAGGGAATTTGAAATACTCGACTTCTAAGGGGTTGTTTTTGGGTTTGAAAGTTTATATGAAACTTCGTTACTACAAATGCTAAGAGTCTCAAATTTTGCATGGACGTCACTTACAGGACGTAGGTACTCATGGAGACAGAAATTAATAATAACGTAGTTCACGCAGGCGAAGCCGGCGGGCGGCGGGCGGGCCGCTAGTATATATATATATATAGGACGTAGAATAGCATATACGAGTATTTATAACAAAATCTTATTAACCTAGAGAAAACGTTGTTACTGCTAGGACCGCACTTCGTAAAGTAATTATAAGATGCTTCAGGTAAATATCAATTTACGATGACGTTAATAGTTTCTATTTTAGTATCTGTGCCATGGAGAATGAAATATGGATCCTTGAATAATAGTTTTTTTTATTTTATGTCATATATTTGTATGTTGATTATTTTTAGTGCTTTGTTTATAAGTTTAGGATTAAGCCTGGTTAGTTCTAATACCACATCATGACTAAAGTACTGTTATAATTTTTACTGTTTTTTAGGGTTCCGTACCTTTTAAGGAAAAATGTAAGCCTGAGATAAGCGTGCACAAGAGAGATTTTTTCTTAATTCCTATTATTTTGATAAATGCTTCCAATTACATTAACATTATATGTGACGATAAATTTAATAATCTCACACTTGTTACAGGGTCTAGAAATACGTAAAGTGGCATTCTTGGCTATATGTCAGGGTGAACAGCTTTACTCTCGATTGGAAAAAGTGTGCAGTGGTTTCCATGTAAATGTTTACAATTGCCCCGAAAGTTTTGATGAAAGAATGGACATGAGTGTGCAGCTCGAGTTGCGGATTGGAGACTTGGAGAAGGTAGAGTTTAAATAAATATTAGACCGTAGAAATAAATTTCTCATTCTACATGTGCATTTATTATACACAATGGATGCAAGACTTATTTGTGTACGTATATATGAATTTCTTTATGATTCTATTAAAGACCGGTAAATTGCATAATATTATATTTCATATAAAAATAATTTTCTTTTAAACATTTCAAAGAATGTTTAGAGAGTTTTATGCTAATTTACCTTCCTTTAAAATACAACGAGCATGTATAGTGAATATAACTGCTCGGTATGTAGGTCGAGGAAGAAAAGGCAAAGAGATATCCATTTCATTGCTTAACGAGTGAATATGGAAAAAGATTTTGGACTGCTTTTACTGAATAACTAATTATGTGAACTGAAGCTCGCCTTACTTATAAGAAATGTGTACAATTATGAAATAAGGTCTCTTTGCTTAGTTGAACTTTAACTTGTTTCAAAATTATAGTATCTATAGAAAAAACAGGGATGTTTTAAAATTTCTTTTTTTTAAAACTTCTTTTTGAATGTGTAAAACATTCAAAGAAAGGTTTTTGTTAGAAGAATTAGTATGATATATAATTGTATTTATTTACCACATAAATACTAAATCTGGAACTTAGGTTAATGTAATATTAGTATTAAAGCATTCCGCTTACCAACTCGCACTTAGTAAGCGAAAAATAAAGAACGAAATGTTTTTTTTCTTAATATCTCTTTCCAAACACACAACGGAGGTGTTACATTAAAAGATATTGTATCATGATTTCTTTTGCTCTAAGAACGCTTGTCGTCGCTTATTTCTATTTTGAAGGTGCTGCATTGCATATACATACATCCTGTAAACAAGTATTTATTTTTTACTTATACATGCCAGTCCAAAGACAATTATATAAATTAATGTTGTTTTGGTACCGTTAACTTAAAAAAACGGATGAAAATTAATTATCATCATTAAAAATAATGATCTGAGAAATATTGTTATTATTTGTCGTTTATACGCAATAGAGTACTATTGCGTATAAACGACAAATAATAATTGGATTCCATTGAGAAACAGAGAAGTTCGCTTACAAATGTTACAGGTTATGCAAAAAATGAAATACTACAGATGTAAAGCGCTGCGTACAGTCGCCAAGCAATGGGAAACTTGGATGGTCCAAATAAAAAAGTCCAAAGCAATCTATCATACGATGAACATGTTTACTTTGGATATAACAAAAAAATGTCTTATTGGACAATGTTGGATTCCAAATTCTGATTTGCCTACAGTTGAAGATATGTTGACTCGTGTCTCGGTAATTATTGTGTATTTATAGTTTTTAGGAGGAGATTTAGGAGGATTTGTCATCTTGTCGAAGTAATACCTAGTTAACGTTTAATATACGAAATGATAATAGAGAGAGGATCGAAAGCGACACCTTCGTTATATTATAAAAACTGAAAATTTCTCTGCATAAAAAAATAAAAACATATTTTAACAGAAAACATTGTTTTCAAATAATCCAAGGTAATTCAAGCGATGTTGTCTAAAATCTATTAATGTTGTCAGGAAAAAGCGAAAGCGAATGTTGAATCCTTTCTATTGAAGTCGGACGACGCGGACGAGCCCCCCACTTTCCACCGCACTAACAAGTTTACAAAAGGTTTCCAAGCGCTTATAAACGCTTACGGTGATTCCACGTACAGAGAACTGAATCCAGGTGACTTGATTCTTTTACTTGTATTATATGCTTCACCATAAATAAAAATTAAATTATAATCTTTAAATTATGATTTTAATCAAGTGGCTCTACTTTTGTTTACTATTCCAATTTACATTATTTATTTACTGCTGTTTTCAACTATTAATTCTTATGTTTTTAAAGATGGAAGATCTTTAAGGAACAAAACGAAGTGAATAATTTTAATTCGTAAAGCATCACGTTGTATTTTGCACAGGGAACCTGGGAGACTTGTGTTAAGACACTCCGTTCCCATTAAAATATTCTCGTTTTCCATTTTCGCCGAATTCTGGAGTCATATTTCATTACCTCGAGGAGCTCAAACCTGAAACCCACAACCTTACGCGCTTACAGTTATAGTGTGCCTCTAGGCCATGAATGAACTTAAATTCATTAAAGTTATACAAAAAAAATACAAGCATAGATTTGAATAAATATTGCCAAAATTAATGTAACCTTTATCGATTTGTGGACTTTTTAAAAAATATTATTGATTTTTATCAAATTTTTAAGTGAAATGCAGTCTACGTCGTCTTCTTATTGTTATGTGTTTTGAGTAATAGTTAAAAGCCTAGCCTGGCCTTCGATCAACTGTAGTTTTATATAAGTATTAAATTATTATTATTTATGTGAGGAATAATAGTATATTAATTTTGTAGTATATAATGTTTTTAAATAATTTTAATTACATATTTCATTTAGAATATTGTTTTTTCAGGTCTATACACGATTATAACTTTCCCTTTCTTGTTTGCATTGATGTTTGGTGATGTGTGCCATGGCGTTATTTTATTATCATTCGCGATTTGGATGGTGTCTGTGGAGAAAGAAAACATGAATAAAACGTCCAAAAATGAAATCTGGAATATTTTCTTTGGTGGTAATATTCAATTTCATATTAAATATGTGTTGTATATATACTTGTACAGATACCGAGATACGGAAATACATTATACAGGGTGTAATGCGATGGACAGTTTATTATATATAGAGTCAGAGTAGAGTTTGTTATATATATTTTTTTCTCATTGTAATTGCTTATTTGTATGTGTTTGTAAGCTTAGTTTTAGCGACACAGTTTCTATTCAATTTCAAGGTATGTTGTTCTTCAAGAGTATTTCAACATTTTTAATTTGAAGAATTAACTACCGCTGATTGATACTTCGCACGAAAGTACTGTGACAAAAATATAGTAAATACAATATACGAAAAGAGTAACTTTAGAATTTCTCGCCAGCTTTTTCGAACAGAATTGCCTTTGGAGCCGGTGGTAACTTTCCGTGGAACTGACAATAACATTTTTATATTAATTGACGTCTCAAAAGCGCTCGGAAAGGTGTAATAGAATAAGAATATTTGATTTATTTTAGTTTTTCTTTTTTCTGCAGCTATTTTGTATTAAGCTCTATTATGATGTATACATCTAGGTTTTGATTTACTTGTAGGAAATCCCATAATAAATTTATCATATTTTAGGTCATAGTCATTTATTTTTGATGTAGAAAAATACTTGAATCCTGATAAAAAAAATTATATATATTTTTGATCAGCTTTTCTCTGCTTTCTGCATACAGCAGGTAGGGTAGGTAGAGGAGGCTACTCTGTTAATTGCGGGTTACCTACTACTTAACTGGGGGTAACTACTGAATGTTTTAAGCCATGCAATTGTTTACAGGTCGTTACGTCATTTTAATGATGGGACTATTCACACTTTACACCGGTTTCTTATACAATGTTTTCTTTTCGAAATCTATCATTCTCACGACACCATATTGGAAGAACACTTATGAAAGAAAAGAAATAGAGACTTATCAGTATATAACATTAAATCCGGTTTTTGAAACGAATCCTCCTTATGTGTTTGGCGTGGATCCAATATGGGCGGTATTAAATATAATTTTATTGTTTCTAGTACATAAGGCTGTTTAAAAGTCTATAGCGTAATATATTATTTTTATATTAAGAAGCAATAATGTCTAGTTGTTTTTGTGTGTTTGTTTATATTGTTTTATACTTATGTGTTTGCAGTTGGCGAAAAATAAAATTATGTATTTAAACTCGTTGAAAATGAAAATGTCCATTATTATTGGAATCGTCCACATGATGTTTGGACTTGTTTTGAGTCTTTTTAATCACACGTAAGATTTTTAAAAAATATTATTTAAATATTTTCACTATTATGTTATATTAAAATACACTAGTATAACCTGGGACTCCGTGCTTTTCCGTGCTGGAACCTTTTGCATTGCTTGCGTTGCTCACGTACATAAGTAGTTAATATTTCTTAAGGTTTTAATGAATTACTAGTAGATTCGTTTTTTTATGTTAAAACGGAATATTCATGACGTTATTATATCTTAAGAGAATCTATAATTAGATTAGAACAGGCTGCTACTGTTGTTTCTGTCTTGTAGGTATAAATATTAATAAATATATTGCATAATAAATGTACTATGTACAATGTAAACAATACAAATTCCTCAGTTATCTACGAACGGGAATTTTTCCACCCGCATTTCGTTCTTTTAAGTTTTTTTTTCTCACAAAGCACCAATACCTCTTCCCCCTCGCTGTCCACCTGCCGGCTGTCGGCAGTCGACATTGAAAAAAAAAAAAAGGTAACGTGACGACACGACGTCAAAAACACGGCCGTGGCCATTGAGCGGACATCACTAGCGTGAAGTTTTGTTTACAGCGTTCACAAGGACGTGTTTGTTTTTAGAGTTTTTTTTTTATTTATTTATTACGATTGAAATGGAACGATAGATTTTTTTTATGTTGTGTTGTTGATTTTTTTTTTAATTATTATTATTTTTTAAATAAACGTGAGTGTTCTTAAGAATATATTGCAATATATACCAACATTATATTTGTAAAAAAAAAATATTTTTGCCAATTCTTGCATGGTCTTCTTCGTGGTTCTTTTGGCATGGTCCCCAAATTCGTAATAAATTATAGATGTGTTTAAAAAACATAAAATTTTGCACTCTAAAAATCAACTATTTACAGTTATTATATTAAGTTTATTCCTCATCTGTTGCTCTTTGTTAAATAATATCCAAATTTAATATAATTACAGCAAGAAACAATATATCTTAGTTAGTAGTTCTATTTCCTGTGAGTTTTGTGCGCTCGCCTTGACATTTACTGTGCACTTGACACGACCTTGCCGGGCCAGCCCTTTGTGATCGGCACACTTCACATTATATCACTTAAATTAAGCTGACAGTTGCTTCCTCTATTTGTAAGTACATCGTAGTTGCTAACGAGAGCTGTACTTGTTTATTAAACATAAATAAATAAAACCGGTCAAGAGCGTTCCAAATTTTAGGTCACAGTACTATTAATAAAATAAACAAACTTAAGTTTGCGTTCATACGTACTGATTTTGTGTGAAATGTACTACAAATATAAGTTTGTAATGATAATTATCACTTTTTTTTCTTCTATTTGTATTATAGCTCCTCGCTTCGTGCTAAATTTAATAAATGTAGTGAAGGTTTTGATTACCCCATAGGTTTTGATTACGCGGCGAATTTCATACAAAATGCAGCAAAATCGATGCATAAATACACATATCTTTAGATTGATCATAAACTAAATATTTGACATTAAGTTTAGCTTGATAAGTACCTATACTCAATCAATATCGAGGTAAATGCCTGACAGAGGGACAACAAAGCGATCCTATAACGTTTCCGTTTTTACCATTTGAGGTGCGGAACCCTAAAAATGTATAAAAAACCATAACAGCTCCGCCAACATTAAACACACAAAGTAATATTGACAGTTTTTAACACAATAAAAGTTTTTCATTGCAGATATTTCAAAAAGTACTATGCAATTTATTTGCAATTCATACCTCAAGTTCTATTCCTGTCGTGTCTCTTTATGTGGCTAGTTGTGCTTATTTACATGAAATGGTTCATGTTCAGTGGAAAATATGGTACGTATTTAGTATTTTCTTTGTCGTATAATATAATTGTATTTTATAATTTTACTTTCAAGGAGAAATACGTTTTTAATATAAAAAAATAATCTTCCAACGGTCGGCAAGGGTCCAGGCCATCGGTTGCTAGGGCTCCAGAGAGGAAACACCTCACAATATGCATTTTTATTAATGCTTTTTTTTAAAAGTCGTCCTTGCTAGAAGTTTATATGGATATCTATACCTATGTCTTGAAGTGGGTATCTGAATACGTAAATGTTCATTGTTCATATTCACTTTCAAGGATCTTAATATAATAAAGTACTGATCTTCGATTTCTCTTTAAAATGAAACGAAATGCGACGAGATGATAGAAATTTTGTCTTTTTCCACCGGAAATAAAGTCTGTCCTATAAGGAGCATAATTTTCAATATTGCTTTGTGTATTTGTAAATTATAAAGTGTGGCTAGTTACTTAAATGTTAGTCTAAAATTATAACGGCGGAAAGTATAGCATGGAGTATCTTAGCAGGGTCTTATAAAAGGTTCCCTCTGTCTACCCTGCTGTGTGCGGGATACAGCGTGAAGCCGATAATTGTTTGTTTACGTGTTATTACAGTTGAATTGAAGCGAGGGGCGGGGTGCTCACCATTAATTTTGATTTTATTCATTGATATGGTGTTGCTGTCTACAACAAAGCCTGTGGAGGAAGATTGCGATGCTTACATGTTTAATGGTCAGGAAAAATTTCAGCGGATTTTAGTGTTGATTGGTGTCATTTGCGTACCCATACTGTTATTCGGAACGCCAGTCTATCTCCACTTTGACTATAAAAAGAAGAAGGAAGAAGCATTGGTAATATTTCCCACATTGATTGTAGAGGCAAAAAGGGGTTTGTTTTTTCTAGCCATAGAGTATAACCTACCTATCTAGCCTATGTTTACTAATGTAAGTGATTATACCTGTAGGTACTTTCATCGCTCACAGCTACGCGCAGTGTTTAGAATGAATATAATTATTGCAACTTCACATTGTGACATTAGCTTCAAATCGATAATAATTATAAAATTGTTTTAGAAAAGAGTAAGTCAGTTCAGAAGATATCAGCGAAAAGATTCTTCCAACAAGAGGGCTGAAGAGAAGGTATTGGCAGAGGTTGCTAAATATACCACCACATTCGGTGAGCTGATGATACACCAAGCAGTACATACTATAGAGTTTGTTTTGAGCACCATATCTCATACTGCCTCTTACCTTCGACTGTGGGCGTTGTCTTTGGCCCATGAACGTGAGTTTTATACAAATAAATTAAAATATAAATAACCTATGACAACTTCCTTTTATTATATTATATTTTTTTATTTGGGAACTGGGAACAACAGAAATACATATATAACAAACGTAACATTTTAATATTAATAGTAAATAATGCATAGAATTCTTGGTTATTTTATTCTCTACATAATCTCCCTAGCGAGTTAGGTAGTAAGTAAAAGCGGTGAAAGCTGAACACGGCTCTTTCATTTCTTCCACAGTCGTCAATCTTAGTATATTTCCTCTAGAGAGCATCTGGTGCTGTGACTATTGTTATATACAAAGATATTATCCATTTTAAAAAGATATATGTAGCTAACTCTTACGGTTGGTTTATTTCATGAAAAAAATCTTGAATTAAATTGTAGTGAACACGAAATGTAATAGAAAAAAATTCAAGATGAAATTGAAATATTATTCTTAGTATAAAATTGTTTTAGCTACTACTTTAATCTCAGTCTGAAAGTCAGAGATGACCGAATGTCCAAAGATAACTGATATGAAGAATAGATAACATTTAAACTAGTGAAAATTAAATTGCTTTTGAAAACATTAAGGCTTAAGAGTGATAAGAAATTTTCTATTACTAGGAAAGTGTAAGAAAGAAATGAGAATATAGCATAGCAGTGTAAGCCTTAATAAATACAATTATGATAACAGAGAGTGAATTGAATCTTTGACAAATGGTTTTTAGTATAAAGAATCATTTTCATGTTTCTTTATGTACTCTGTTGTCTATCCCTCGTTCAAATAGGTCGAACGTAACTAACTTTAACATGATTTTTAAGGGGTTTAACATTTATTTGGAAATATATATTTTTAACTGGCTTTCAAAAAAGGAGGTTCTCGGAAAAACGTCGGAATCTTTCTTTTCTTCTTTGTAATTTATGTTCAGTTATTTTTTATTAAATTTTAAATTATCAGTATGAATCATTTTACAATTATTTCGTATTGCTTTTAGAGCTCTCGGAGATGTTATGGGTTATGGTGTTTGCAAAACTTGGCCTACGAGAAACGTCAATGATGGGTGGACCAAAAATATTTATTATATTTGCTATTTGGGCTATATTCAGTCTTTCAATATTAGTGGTAATGGAGGGGCTATCAGCATTTCTCCATACTTTGCGATTGCACTGGTAGGTTATTAATGTTTTTAATAAATACATTACATAAAAGATGAATTCTTATAAGAGTTCAATATTATATTGAATAATTATGATGTTTTTATTTGGGAATAAATAGCCTAGCCTTTGTTACTAAATTAAAATTTCTTAAATAAAATATTAAGTAAACTCTCAAGATTTTGTTAAGTTATTCCTATTTCCATTTCTCTATTCTGGTCTCGAGGAAAAGCGCAAAGTAAAGCGTGACTTCCACCACGCAATACCTCTAGAATTCAGCGGAGAATGTCCCTGCCTATTCTGCTGTGTACGGATACACGTAAAGTTAAAACATATAAAAAAATTATATCTTTATTATTCAGTAGTTCTGTAATTTTTTGATTTCTGGAATAGCTTTAGGTAGTAAATTTTTTTCACTCGTTTTCTTTTCAAAATGTTTTATCATACATTTTTTTAGGGTGGAATTTATGAGCAAGTTTTACTCCGGTGCAGGGTATCCATTCAAGCCTTTTAGCTTTAGAGTTATACTCTCTGGCGAAAGTAAAGATGATAAATCGGAGGCAATGTGCAAGAAGAAGGCAACCGCCTACTAATTTTTTACTTATTTTCCATTTAAACTATAGTTATTATTATTATTTATATTAAAATAATGTTTTTTTTAACGAGTAGAGAAAGCTAATTTTGTGGTTATTCTTTGTGGAATGGTAAGAAGGTAGCCTTAATTGTAACGCAGTGAATGTCTACAAGATATTGTAAAAACTTAAAACTCTACCTGTTTTTTTCATTAGGTTAGTTCAATGTTTTATCGATCGTTTATTATTAACATTAATTCTTATTTTTTATATATAAAATGTATTTTTCTTAGAAAATAACACAGGCCGACAAAATTTCATAAATTGTCAGATCCAGAAACGGGACTATACTTTTCCGACGGTTTTTAGTATGTATGAAATAAAAAATAATATTTTTTGGATTTAGTTTTAAAATAGTTTAAGTGAAAAGAATACAATTTTTTTGTTTATTTTTCTCATAAGCATGTTAATTTATTTATGAGTAACCGAGTGCTTAATTAAATTGATTTATAAAAGTAAACTATTTTAATTTTAGCTGTAAACAAGACAAAAGTGTACTGAAATTATTCAATCATTATGAAATTTCAGATGCACTGCAAATATAATGTTCGAATGAATCGAATAAAATAACGATCTCTTGATAAAATAATTATTGCTATGTACATATATTATGGTAACCAATAATTTATCCAATTAGATGCCTAACGTTTTTCATTAAAATTTCAGGTCATAGCTAAATTGTAATAAATTAGCTTCACGCTGTAACCCGCACCCAACAGGGTAGGCATAGAGAATCTCGTGTTAAGACCGCCGAAATCTGGATCTCTTTGCCTCGACACCAGAGCAAAATGAAAATATATTTGTTTCCTTTCCTCGAGTGATTTTTAGTACTTAAATATCTCAATATTGAGGCATAATTATGATAAAAATGGTTATTTTTAAAAATAGGGACCCCCCTATCCAATTTTAGAAAGGCACGCAAATCGATTTTTAATGGAATGTTAAATGGGCCACTCTCCCCTAAAACTGTATCTAGTATACTATGCGAGAGTACAAGGGATGTCCGAACGCTCATAGGCTTTTGTTGCAAAGCTGAGAGCCGTAAAGCGAACTTCGCATTTCTATAGGTGTACTCGTACAGGTACGCTAGTAGCCGACCCGTGTGATTGGCTTCCCTTTGTTGCTTGATTCCCTCCATATATTTCTTTGATCAGAAGAACACATACTGTATTACTTTCTTGCAAGGCAAAATATAAGAAAAATGAATGCAGCTAGTACAAAAACTATTATTCTATCAGTTTCATATACATATGTTTATTATGGAATATTTTTATATTAACATAAAAAGTCCATGTATTACATATTAAAATGACAATTATAACGTTGTGTAGAGATGTCAAATAAAACAATAAAATGAGCAGTATAAGTATTTGACAGAGAAAAAAAAATGAGGAAAATTATAAATAAATGCTTTAGTTCCGAAAGTATATGGAAGTTCATTATATAAATGTAATTTAACTGAGCTCATAAACTTTATCAGTACTGCCATCTTGACTAGAGCTCGAAACAGCTGGGGTCACCGTTATATTGCCAGTGCTAAAAATATTTTCGCTTGGTAAGTATATGCCAAATCGATCCTGCCAACAAAAGAAATAATCAGCTTCATCCATTATCTGTACAGCTGACAGACAGCTTGCAGCAGCAGCAGCAGGGTAGGCACGATCTGTGACCACGTTTGTGCCCCTGCGCCAGGACAGGCCTCAACCATTTTACAATATACAGGTCTTTACCATGCAATTAAATGCTGTAATTGTAAGAAATTCGCCTCTTAATCAAAATAAATAAAGTTTTATATTTTTATTAAAAATAAAACTAAGTACCTTTGGATATCTATTAAAGTTAAACTGGGGGTGACATATGCAAGGGCGAGGCGGCGGTATTTTATAACTCTCGTGAGATGAAATCTCACTCCGTGGCGTTGATGGTGTTTCGTGACCTAGAAATTATAACATACGTATGTGTGAAGCCAATAAATACTCGTGATTAGTGAGTATATAAAACTTTAGCTTAACTATATAAGTAAAATTACCTTTAAAATTATATAAACGTCTCAAGCTTTTCTTCAGTTTTTTTCTCATTCTCTTTTCCCACGCAATTTCTGCAACTGAAAGAGCAAGTATATAATTAGCTAAAGGTCGCTTAATTCTAAGAAGTTTACACTCTCTGGCATAAAGAATATGAGTTATATTAATTATTAAGTTTCATAATTTTATAGCATGCTCCTGACAGCTTCAACATCTTTGAATGTTTTGACATGCAAGTAGGTACGCCATGAAGTAAAACTTTGCACTGTTCTTTAATCTACCTAGAAATTTAATGAATTTTGCATTTTATGCACCGAGTGAGTGGCTCTGAGTTCAGTTTAAGTTAGTATAGTTAGTAAACACAAACAAAACACTATCAGACTTTCTAAGAAAGGTTGGAAAATCATAGGTAGGTAGGTACTGTACTCTACGTTTAGTGAGAAAGAAAGAGAGATTAAAAAGATTATTTTACAAAATTGTAAAATATATCACGTAAATTCTTTAAATAATCTTACTGGAGAACAGAAGTGTCTTAATGGGTAACGGAGAGTCTTAACACTATATTCCCAAATTACCTCTGCCTATTTTGCAAGGTGCGGGAGATCGTAAAATCGTTTATATCCATTTAAAGTAAATAATACCCGGCCAAAGATAGTTATAATTAAAAATTATGTTTAAAATAAATAAAGAAAAATATTACGTATTCGCTCCTTTTCTTTAATTTTAAATTCAAACATTTCATAGGCGTTACTGAATAAATCAGCAATATCTTTTCTAATCTCAATAACAGGTATGTCCATGGATTTTTCGACTGCTTTCACTAACTCCATGTAGGCCGTGTCATAGTGCAGGTCGGTGTCATCGACACGTAGGAAGATTGCCTTATCGACGGTGTTGGACACCATCATGAATAATGTCTCCGAAAGAGTTAGTTCAGGAGTTGGTATGGGTTCTGTAATCATTTACATTAAAGGATTTCTAAAATTGAAGTTAATTTGAAAGACTTAATTGTCATGTCTAACTTAAAGTATTAATATCTACTGATAATATTAAGAAATGAATACAGCGTTGGTGTCAAGGTAACACAAATAAAATAAATTAAAATGTCATTCAAAAAATTCAGTCAAAAAAGTCTATTTTACTTTAAAACTCACTTTATACTATAAAGTACACAATTTAAAAAAAAACCTTATTTCTTATTTATTTTAATTTAAACATCTTAAATTTAATATTATTAAAGGCAAACCTGGCGTAGGCAATGTTGTGTCAGATGTCTTTATGGAAATAAACGACGACGATTGCGTATTTAACGTGGAAGCGGTAGGTGAAGGATACTTAGGTGGCTCGGTTTTATAATGAGTTGTTATTAGGTCTCTTATATCATCCTTCAAATCGGCATCTTCGTATAAAGGAGGCATATTTTGGAAAAATCCCTACAATAGAACATTCTATCATGGTAGAGGAAAATGGGGAGGACTATATATTTTTATAATAAGGTTCCTCGATCGGCAAAACAAAATTTCATGTTAGTGTGTGTTATTTTAGACACCTAGCAAACACTTGTCCAACTAATTGATTGAAATATGATATTATAGTAAATTTCTGTTTACGTCGGTATCCAATACGGAAAATGTGTTTGATATGTATATTTCGGAGACATTGCGTGTTGAGTGACAGATTTCAACGCCGCGCTTTGCCTCGACACCAGAGCGAAAAAATTAAAATATTAAATATTTCATTACCTCGAGCGAGAATCGAACCCAACTTGTCGAGCTTACAGTCACTCGCTTGTACCCCGTGCCTCGACTGGCCTCAAGAACTGTGTTCGATGCGTGCAAAACAAAAATCATGTTTTACATTAAAAAAACAGATTTTACAGTAAAAAAAAATGAAGCAAAAAGAACACCATGACTTTATCAAATATTGATATACGAATGCTTCACAAAGGGAACAACATTGCTGACATATCAGTTTTAATTACTCTTCACAGACAGACAAAAAAATATGCATCGATGATGTGCTATGCAATTAGTACCGCCCGAAGCACCGGCCGGTATCTGGTTCCATTAAATAAACGTTCAGTCTTAAATTTTCCCCAACCCCCCCATAAAAGGGGTGTCGCCGCTCTCGTCATTATTGTTGATACTTCCCCATTTAGGGTTTATGTTACATTCGTTGATTGTATTAAAGCTAAATGTAAAAATGTCTAATATCATTATGTTATATGTTTTAGAATGTTTGTATGTAAAATACACTTTTTATACAGGGTGTATCTTGACCGAAGTACATTTTTTAATATGTAGTTATAAAGTTTTCAGAGATTATTGTACTCAAATACCAGTAGTTTTTGAATTTACTTATGAAAAAAAAATATTCTATTTTTTTTGTAACAGTGCAAGAAAGTTTATGTTAAAATTTAATTTAGATGTTAGTTTAGTTTTAAACGATTGTGTGATTCCTTTGGAATCAGTACTATAAAACTATATTGAGAAAAAAATATCAAGCGCAAACCTAACAGGCTGCACTTTCCAATTTCTTAAAATAAATAAAATCAGCTTCACGCTGTATCCCGCACACAGAAGGGAAGGCAGAGGAATTAAGGTTCCCTGAGACTATCCGTGTATATGCCTATACCTTCGCCTTTAACCGTAAAGCAAAGTAGCTAAGGAGAACCTAGTATCAAGTTCAACTCTATGTACTATCTAAGAACTCTATGTAATCTAACTCAACGTAATGCTTTGGCGTGCCAGAGCGGAGAAATGACAATTATTCATAACCTCGAGTAAGTAACGAACCCATGAACATCGCGTATACAAACAGATGCCGTCCCACTATGCCACGATGGTGAAAAAATCATGTATTTGTCATATAAAAAAATATATTTAAAAAAAAGAGAACAACAAAAGAGACAAAGATATTTAATTATCATTCCAGATTTGATTTAAGACTTTAAAATATGTAGTAAATATAATGATATTCTTTTCTAATACCTGTTTATTTGAACCCAGTTGAGTAAGCCGTTCATTTACTTCCCGTTCAATATCTTCCATAGGTCTGGTGAAATGCTCTGCTACATCTTTTAAAACATCTTTCCTCTTATTTTTTTGTATCATTTTACTAACAAGTAATTCAACCATAGCTTTCACCTGTTAACATTTGGAGATATATTAATAATTTGTAAGATTTTCTTCCAGTTAAATTAAATATAAATTAAAGACGTATTGTTTGCGAGGTAAAAGCTGAGATTTGCATTTGCAACTTAACTTAAAAATATTAGAAATCAATAAAAAAAATATATATACTCGTATCTACGCCAGACTTTCTATCTTGTCTGGGATGTCATTTGAATTAATGATGAATCTTTCTGTTATATTATTAAGAACAATTTTCCTATTTTTACGGATAGTGCTGACTTTATTTTTCACTTTTAATAACGATGAACCTAGTGTTAAGACACTCCGTCCCTCAAATTTACAATTTTTCACTATAAGATTTTGTATATTTGGATTCTAGAATGATTTTTAGTATAGAGGGCAAATGTATATTTGAAATAGCAGTTAACTCGGGCTTGAAATGTATATTTGCATATTATGACAGTCGTGATAGAGAAGTAGCAAACTAAATATACAATTTCCAACAACAAACAAACTGAAAAGACAAACTTTTATTTTGTTGATTATTTTAGATTATGTAGAATATTAGACTAGCACCTCGGGATGGCGTATTAAATAATTTTCCTGTTCAATTTGTATAGTTTTCCCAAGCCTATTAACACATTCTATTTGGCAAGGTGTTACGGCGTCGCTGTCTAAGGACCACAAGCCATCTGCTGGTAAACGGTCTGGGGGAACTCCCTTCATTAACTTTTTTAAAGGCATCACAGATAAGACAGACAAATCCGGTTAATATCTATTACTCTCAATCTATCTTATCTATTCGTTTTCCTACTATTTTGTATTTTTTATCACAAATAAGTTAGTATCTGACTTTTGAATGACGTGTTATTTTTTCTAATTTTTATGTGAAATTGATTTATAATAAAATTTATTAGTAAGGTTCTATCTGTACAGAAATTTTCAAATTGATTTTAATGAATATTTACACCAATTATATAAATTCATACTACAGGGGCATCCCCTTTTTTGCATCCGTTGTAAGTTAATTATAATAATTATATTAGCATATATGCCCGCAAACTTAAGTTTGACAACTTCTAAAAATTATACTTTAGGCGAGTCCGACTCGTACTTGACTGATTTTTTATTTCCAATATAATAAAAAATACATATGGAAATAATTATAATGGATTACCAAGGTATTAAAAACTCTTATTAAATATCACTATAAAATATACGGTAATATCATCTTTAGTAATACATATTTATAAAAAACTTGCTGAGTAAACAAATTGGTTTTATATCACAAATCCCTGTACCATTATTTGTAGCTCAAATCCAGTATGATATATTTTTTACAATAAGCCACCCAGAGCTTTCCAACCCCATGTTTATTCAAAGGGGGTATGCACCTATGGACAAAAATAAGAGGGACGTTTCATAATTATAATTTGTTACTCAAAAAAAATACTTTACTTAATCGATTAATATAAAAAATATATTTTTATGCGATATTCCTTTATATGGCATAATTATAGAATAGTTATCAGAGCGAACATTGAACTAACTAGCATTTACTTATCTATATATATAAAATCGAAAGGTCACTCACTCATCACGGAACTCGGAATTTGCAATATTCGACTTCTAAGGGGTTGTTTTTGGGGTTGAAAGTTTGTATGAAACTTCGTTACTACAAATGCTAGGAGTCTCAAATTTTGCATAAACGTCACTAGGACGTAGTCATGGAGACAGAAATTAATAATAACATAGTTCATGTGGGTGGAACCGCGAGCGGGCCGCTAGTATAATATAAAAATAGAATTTAAAAATATAAAGAGTAAAATTTTGAATTTAACCAAACGTAGCCTTAACGTAGGGCAAGCTGCGTGAGTGCTGTACATTTGTGAAACTTTTACTTGTTCCGTTCATTATTTTACATTTTTCTAACGAGATTCGAATAAGATATACTAATCGTATTCGAATCTCCTTAATTTTTAGATTTTGTACTTGTATATCAAGCTTTTAATATTTGAGGCAAGGCGCGGCGGTAAGTTCCGCAACTCAACACACGATGCCTCCAAAACTTGTCAAAGTGGGAGTCTTAACACTAAGCACCCTCTGAATACAGCGTGAAGCAAAAAAAGCCTGTTAATTACCAAATTTATCCAAAACTCAACATTTCAAAAATGCTATTTAGATCAAATAGCATATATATAATAGCATATATATAATATATATATAATACAACCATTCATATTGTAATTAAATCAATTGTATTATTTTTAATTAAATTACTTTCCATTTCATATATAATGAAAAAAAAGAGACGTCGTGGCGCAGCGGCACAAGGGTGTGACTGTAACGCGACGGTTGTGGGTTCGATCCCAACTCGAGGAAGTGAAATATTTATTTACGTTTATATTTCCATTCCTTTGCTCTGTGGGGTAAAGTGGGTATAAAGTGGGGAACGGAGTTCTTTACACTGGGTTCCCTCTGCCTACCCTGCTATGTGCTCAGCTTCACGATGTAAGCTGATATATATATATATATATATAAATTAATATTATTTTTTAATATAAATGTACTTTATTCACAATTTACATTTGTATACAACAAAATAGTAATATAGAATGGAGCTACAATTATTACAGCATTGGAAATAATTGAGAATTATGTAGAACAAAGCCACATTCGATTTGTATGCTGATATCTATTAACAGAGGGTATTGTTTTAACTACAATTACAGTGACGGCGAGATGATAACGTAAATAAAACTATAGATACTATAAATATCTTATACTAACATTTTAATCTTCAATAATAATTAAGATTATTAGAAACAACAAATTTATCGAGATAATTATTTTTTTAATTACTTTCTTTATTTACTCAAAGATTATTTATATTTATAAATATATATACAAAAGGATTTTTTTCACATTTTTTTTTTATGGAAAACGACAAAGCAAACGAGTGTACGGGTAACCTGATGGTAAGCGATCAAGCCACCCGTGTAACACCAGAAGAGCTACAACAGCGTTGTAAGGTGGAGGAGAGACGCCCTTTTTGAAGGTACCCTGGTCGTTTCGACCTGGAAAAACGACCAGTCCTACAGGCGATTCCACAGTTACGTGGCGCTTGGAAGGAAGTTCTTACGAAACCGTACAGTGGGGAAATGCCACGTATCCAAATGGTGTGGATGGTATTAGAGTTTGAGTTTGTGACAGTTAGAATTTAATCTATGTTTTATGCCAGCGACCTGCTCGCGGCTTCGCCCGTTTAAACTACTGAATTATTTATTTAATACACAATCTGTACGATCACCTGTACAATTCTACATGTCAATGTAATTGTGATGTAATTGGTAACAGACGACCAGAGATAAAAAAACTTAAAAATTGTTTTTTTATATATAAAAACTGAGTTTTGATGGACAGAGTAAGCTTGCGTTAGATATATTTATTTTTCAGAGTGGCGGAACTAAACGTTTCTAAACTTTGTCTGTCGAGACTAAACTTTGTCTCATTGTCAGAACGAAGAAACGAGGAATTTCACAGAAACAGAACGTATTAATTCCTAAAACTGAGCTGAGAAATTAACATAAGATTGAACTAATAGCTATCCGATCCCATTGTCGAATTTTTAATTACAAAAATACATAAATTAGTAAAACCCATGAGCTACTACTGAAATCTATGAGCACCGAGACCGTGACCGATTGTAACCGGTGGTGCATTTTGAGAGCTGCAATCCATTTCTGCCAAAACTTTCCATAGTAATAGGAACTTTACAACTTACACCGACCGAGTTTAGGCTGTTTAACTTATGAGTGCACAGAAATAGCCTTCTACATTTTAATTTATATTTCATGGATTTTAATATTTATTGAAAACTTTTGAAAAGATTTTTTTTTTTTCTCGGTGTTGAGTTCCGCCAGTCAACATGCAATGCCTCCGGAATTAGGCTGAAAGCGAGGAACGGAAGTGTGTTAATGGGAAGGGACTGTCTTAACACTAGGTTCCCCCTGCATAGCTTGGGATAACGGTGCGGGATACGGCGTGAAGCTATAAAAAATAAGACTTATGTATAAAGGTTTCTAAGTAATTTATTTGTAAGACTTTCTTCATATTTGGTATATAAACACGCAGGATAATAAGATTCTAGTAAGAGCTCGTTTATGAAATGGAATATATTTTGAGGCCCACATGAAATACATTAAATACCTGCTAGATAAGTATCTATTTATGCTTTCAATGTGCATATGTCATACAACATTTCAAATAGTAAATACTAATACATATTTACATTTCTCAGTGAGCTTCCGGCATTTTGTATTTTCTCATAAACCTCATATAAATGTTATTAGGTTTTAAATAAACAGAATGTGTTATAATAATAATAAAAAATAAAAAGCCTTTTATTTCTTGCTAAAAAAATATTTACAATAAAAAGAACATGTAGTTTTCAGTTTTTATGTTAACAATAATTTGCAAGAATCCCTTTTCAGGCGAAGGCCTCCTCCAATGCTTGCCAACGTTCTCTGTTTTGAGCAATTTCAGTCCAAGAGTGACCAGCCAGCCTAACTATCTCCATCTCGTTAGCGGCCATCTGGTTAGCTCCTCTCCTCGTTAGCTAGGTTAGTTCCTCTAAGTCGCTGGCCCACAGGTCCCCGAAAATCAAAAAAAATCTACAGGAATGGGATCATGGCAATACCCACAAGTCAGCGATCACCGGCACATATTTATTATAAATAAATAAAAAGTTGTACAACATGAAAAAAATGTATTTTCCTTTGTATGAACAATACGAAAATAGTTTTGCCCCGACCGACCTTATACTTTACAGTAGTTTCAACATTAAATACGTTTATACATTGCTAGTTTCAATTCTGACCTGACTCTATCAGAATGAGGCTTCATAAAAAACAAACAAGAATTCATTAATGCTATGAATATTTAGCTAACTAATTTAGTTGGCAGTGTCGATCCAATTATTCGAATATTGCGCTGTTGTCGAACAGTCCCCTACTTAGTTACAATTTTATTATTCACCCCTCGCGCACCGGAAGGTGGCGCGGGTACTTAGCAAAGAGTTGGCATTATGATTGCGGAAATTGAAAAAGAATATTAGCATAAGTTAAACATTATTTGAGATTTCTGTGCTTATGAATCAAATTAATCTCAACATTTCTACATAAATCAAGTTTGCTAATATATTTTGAACAAAGATTTTAGATTAAATGTTTCCTTAGCCTTAAGATACGGCTATATAGGACGTAATCGTTTGATAGATAAAGTCCTATGGGTAACTTAAGGTTAACGTAACGAATATTATAATATTTTAAAAAAAAAAAACTATTAGCCCGATAGAAGCTGAACCTACGACCATCACATATAAGTCACATTCCATGACATTCCAATTACATAGCACTATTAAAAGTTTTCCATAAGCAATGATTCTTTTGATTTGCATTTAGATACCTTATTTTCGTAGATGCATTCTCCCCAAAACTTTGATTGAAACCGAGATACATCTTGAAATAATTTAAAACAACTCACATTTATTTAAACTGTTCTAACATTAAAGAGAAATTTAGTAAACCATCCAACCATATTTTATTATGAAAATGCAATTTTCGGCCACCTATTCTAAAATTCCATTTGCCAAATATTAATTATATCATACTGGCAGACTAAATATAATATCCGATACAGTCAATTCAGCGTACAAACTCGTGTCCTTTATTAAGCTAAGCTTTGACAGTACCGTTTGAGCGATATGATGGTAATCTTCAAAGGGAGGCCTCGGAATACCTCCCTCAACCCAGTAGTATGATATTACAAATGCATCCGAGAAGCTGACTATGAGAGCAACCGTTTTATATGAAAATATTATTATCAAATTCAAAATAATATAATAGGGGAATAATAAAATAGAGTTGGTCCCTAAAATTGTGCTTCGCGCTAATTAAATTAAATTCTCAAAGGTGGAGTTTTAATTAAACCGACACCGGTGGAGACTTGTTTGATGTCCGCCGTTAAGACGGGTTTCTGCGTGATTAATAACGAATTAATATTGTATACGGCGTTCACTCGACAATGTGAAGCTTAAAATCAAATATACGATAGACTATTAGTTTTGTACTAACAGCCACTTATAATAGTAAATATATTAATTTGAATCGATGAATTTTAAATTTCGTGTAACTTAACGCCGCGCTTTGACTTACAACTTTGGACTTAATATAATTCAGTCCCCCAATTGGGAATCCAACCCATAACCTCTCTTATAATTCTTATATACATACTTTTATTCGTCGAATGGTTTGTTTCATTTCAATCAATCAATCATCAATCAATCAATCAAATCCGCCTATTCGGGTCCACTGCCTCAGGACATAGCCTGCCCCAGGGTACGCCAGATCTCCCGATCCTCCGCCTTCCTCCAGCAACCTTCAGTCGTCAGTTCATGGAGCTTGCCGATCCGCGGTCTCCACTCAAAGACACGTCTGCTCCAACGGCCATCGGTCTTTCGACAGATGTCTAGTCCATTTGCATCCCTTTAATAATTTAATATACTTTGTATCAGTGAGTCCAATACGAGACGCCAAAGCTTAATTAATTATATTATTATTGATTGTGATGTAGTAACCGAATATACGTAGTTTATTTATTTAATAAAGTTTATTTATTTTATAAATCTGTTAGTGGATATTATTTACTTTTGGAGGCAGCAAACTCATTTGTGCATATTGATATGATATCATTGATAGTTTTCTTTTTATTTTAAATATATGCATTCAGTTTCTATAAATTAGACAATCATAATTATTATGTATACCTTGTATTATATACAATTTATATATACCTAAACCTAACCTAAAACTCACTTAAAAGCAAGCTGTTATAAAAAAATATATAATAAAGAACAAAACCAAATAAATAGACTGCATAAAAAACTGAAATGAATATGATAACGTCAGTAGTTTTCTTGTTTTTGCAAGAATAGTTTCATAGTTACATTATATTATTAGTAAAAAAACGAAAGAAATATAGATTAGTAAAGTAAAAATTATATAATTTAAGAGGGCGAAGCCGCGAGCGGGTCGCCATAATAAAATGGCGTGACAAATTCGCGACCACGACTCCAACGCTAGTCGCTCAGTGGTGCATGGAGGACACGAACTCTGGCTTATTTCGGCTGCGAGGCCGTGGTAGGTGCTTCGTTGTAGCAGACGGACAAACCACCAAATGGTCGGATCAATTATAATCTGATTACACTTTTTTTAGTATATGTAGAGCGAAAGCGCGTGCTTTTGTTATTTTTTTTTGCTTTATGCTGTATCCCGCACATAGTAGGGTAGACGGAGGGAATCTCGAAATCTAGTGTTAAGACACTCCGTTCCCAAAGACACTTCCGTTCCCGATTTTTCCGCCGAATTATAGAGATGTTGCGTTTTGAGTGGCGGAACTCAACATGCAATGTGTTGTGGTTGAGAGGCATTTTCATTTCTTTGCTCTGGTAACAAACCATTTTTGCTATACCATATTTAAACAGTACTAAAATTTATATTACATTCAATGTTTCTGTTCTATTTTATATCTATTATATTCGATAATTATAATCAAATCAAATATTTCAATATATTTTTTTTCCGTAATTGAAAAAATATTTTTTATAATATATTACACTAACAAATAAACATAATACTACAGTTCCTTAGAAATGACCATAACACATACATACATACACTTGTAGCGGAAAGTGTGTAAGTATCCACAAGTCAAACAATATTGGAGCGGCCGAGAGCCGGTGAAATTGAGCCAGAATCATTTATAAATGGGGGGACAAACGGGGGTGTGATGGGAGTGGGAGTGGGTGTGGGGGGGAGGGGCGCCTGCATTTTGCATGAGCAGTGTTGGTTGCTCGATCTGCTTTTACACATCGTCTCGTCTTCATACCATAATATTAGCGTGTTTAATATTCGATTTTAGAGCTAGGTGAATGATTGATTCGTACATTCTATTGAATATAACAAATTGGGAATTATATATAATTGAATAACATATATTAAAAAGAAAGAAAAATTGGTTTCACGCTGTATCCCGCACACTGCAGGGTAGGCAGAGGAAACCTAGTGTTGCATTGGGCGTTGAGTGGTATAATTCATTATTTCATTAAAGAGAAAAAAATAAACAAAAACCATCAAGTGGACTTTACAAAATTTCATTCGAACGTTTCATAAAGGAACTGGGTGCAACTTCATATAAAATACACGAATAGGATTCGCTATAAAAACTACACATTAAATAATACAATAATTAATTATAAAACCAATTAAAAATGAACAAAACAAATTATTTTTTATAATAATTAGAATGATAATGGTATAACAAAGTAGTAAGTAAGACGGTACGGCACGAATTAAGTTGAATTATTTACATAGGTTCAGGTAGCGAAATGGGGAGGCGAGGGACCAGTCGCCGACCCGATCTGCATTTTGCATTAGATTTAAATTGTTTACGTCGTTAAGAAAGAAACTTTTCTCAAACAGGCCGAGAGGATAGCAACTTATGCGATTACGGTGTATTTAATTTAGCTTTTTTTTAACAAATAAACTTTGGGCGAAGCTAGCTTTTTAGCTGTTTTTAATAATTTTGTATGTATGCCTATCTTTTTAATATATCTAGGAAATTGTGAATATAATTGAATTTCGGATTGTATTATCATTGTAATTAAAAAGGTAGATTAAATAATGGTGAAGAAATGTATCCTATTGTGTTTTTTTTATATGTTTTTATATTTATAGAGGATGATTAATCAACTTTCTCTTCCTTTGAGGTCCCGGAGTTTAACGCCAGGTGTAATAGATTTAAAATTCTCTAACGGCCTCAAAATGTGCTCATGAAGCTGAATATATATTTATGGTCTTTTGTCATAGGTAATAGTTACACAATAAAAAAATCATTCAAATCGGTCCAGTAGTTCAGACGTAGTAGAAGTCGTCTACAGACAGACAAAGAGACAAACAGAAAGACAGACGATTTTTTTTATTTCACGTTCTATTTAAAACAAATTCCCCTCTACATTGTTTTTTTGAAATATATTCAATGTACAGACACAATTTTTTTACTGTTTTATTATAGTATAGATGAAGTAATTGTTTTTTTGTTCTATTATTACATTTAGCCATAGAGATTTTTCAAAATTTATAATTCCAAATCGCACCAGGAATAAACGAATTAATTGAAATATGTTTGAAATATTTGTTGGGCTAACACAAATATTTAATTAGGTATTACATTTTCTGACTGTAACTAGATTAATTAAATCTATTATTACAGTAAAACGTAATAATACTATTCTTAGTGTTTCGTTATAAATTTTAATGTTGTAAATAATTAATAACTTTTATCTTTAATAACCAATAGCTCTGGTCATTAACGAATATCTGAAGGCAGTATGTATGCAAGAAACGTCCTCATTTTTATTAGTAATCTCGTCAAATGAGAAAACTTTTAGGTAGTTCTATTTGAGCTCAAGTTTAGTTATTTCAGAACTTAATCCTTAGAGTGGAGTGAGATGGGATAAAAATTACCTGCACGGTTACACATTTATACATTTGTGGCAAATATGACATAATATGACAAAATATGCTTTCTTACTATCTCAAAATATGTTTGAAGAGTTGAAGATCGAGCTCAGTGGCGTGCCATTGGAGAGGCCTACGTCCAGCAGTAGACGAGGACAGGCTGATGATGATGACAATGATGATAAATATATAAGATACACCTTCTCTCCTCCAGCTTAGCTTAGATTCTTTACTGCCATGTAACTCAGCTGCAGTTATCGTATAGTTGTCTGTTAGAAATATATCAAACTTTTAATAATGTTTTTTTAGTAATGTGAACCGATAGAGCGAGCGCATGTATAAAGTTTTTTTTTTTTTTGAAAATTTTCAATTTACTTATAAATACACAATAATGGTAGATTTACTTGCATATCTTAAATGTACAGATAGCGATCAATTATTTTTTTTATTTTACATACATTGTTTTCAAATTAATATATTTGGCAATAGCGTAAAAAATGAGTTATTTATTATAAAAAATTTTTACTCCCATTTCAAATTAAAAGCATAATTAAAGTGCAGAGTAATTGACAAGAAACTACTGATTACATATATGTATTGTTATAAATTAATAATTATGCATCTTTTTAATAAAAACAAACAAATATATATCGAGGGACGCGTCTGCAAAGCGTAAATAAAAAGGAAATAATTTGCAAAACAAATCGCGTTCTTCTTATAAAAATTATAGGAAGATTCGAAAAAGTTTTAATTTACAATAGGACTTGTCCATTATGATGTAAATATTGAGAAAGATGTTTTGAGAGCATATTTTTCTGAGAATAATTTCTTTGTGCACGAGATATTTATTATATTAAATAAAAAAAAATCTTTAACTAACTTCTTCTTTTAAGTAATAATTATTAATTAACACGTTGATGGCGATAAATTCTATTTGCAGTACAGTACATCCTTTGCCAGGAAGTCTGAGTCTGTATTACCTTGTTACTGTGATTCATTAGAGCGTTAATATAACTGTTTCATATTTAACGTTTGTTTACTCATTAAAGACTTATGAAATTTAACAGTATACTTTTAAATCAAACGACCTTATTACTAGGATCTATCTCATATATTACATAATATACCCTAAAACGTATGTATTGCATTTCAATATAAGGATGCGTAATTCGTATTTTTTTTATTCGTGAATAAAAGGAAATCATGAGAAGGTCATTTTGAAAATAAAATGATTGATTTTGTGAAAAACTAAGCTTTTTGTATAGAAACACTTGTGTTGACCCGCAACTTTATTTGCGTGGACTTTAACCAAAAATGGAAAAATCAGTTTTCTCTCATCTCTATAGGAATTTCGAGAACACCTCCCGTACCTCCCTATATGCCGAATTTTAACTAAGTCCAGGAATTTCATCGTTTGCATTGTCCGTCAGTCACCAGGTATCAAACCGAATATCAACCTAATACTCCAGTACAAAGTGAAAGTACACTAATGTGCGAATATAATAGAGCTTGTAAAAAATTATCGAGTAAAATATACACACAGAACAGAGAGTTCTGTATATAAATTTACACTTAAAATATATAAATATACTCATATAAATTTTCCATACTTTTGTGGGTGTAACATTTGATATATATGAGTGATTTCTTCAGTCTGAAATATTATTGATCCATCAATAATTCTTGGACAATACTAACCTCATTTTACATAATTACATATCGAGACAAAACGCGGCGTTGACTTACGGCAATCAACACGCAATGCCTCCGCCGAAATTAGGCAGAAAGTGGGGAACGGAGTGTCTTAACACTAGGTTCCCTCTTCCTACCCTGATATATGCGGGATACAGCGTGGACCTAAATTTAAAGAATTCAAAGGCAGTTTTATATATATTACTTACTTTTAATCACAGAGAAGTATGTTAATGTTTTATATACAAATCAATATTACACATACAGAATGCTGCACTTAGCTGATTGATCTAGGGACTAATTAATAAAGGCCTAGATTAAGACTAGCTAAACATACACATTAGAAACTAGGGCAACCCAGTTTTAAGGGACTCTTTTATGAAATTGAATGTTAGTTTATATTGATTTATACATGAATTTGTTTTCTAAATAATGAGAAAATTGACTTTATTAACCACAAATATAAGTTTATTATTTTTTTTCTATAATAATATCTATATTTATTTATTTTAGATTTTTTACTTTTTTGTAAGTTTTTACTTTTTATCAAATTTTTAAATTGTAGGTTTTGATTACGCGGTGAATTTCATACAAAATGTAGCGAAAACGAGGTACATATATAAAACGGTCGTATCTTTTAATTATGTTCACTTAGAAGTTCTTATTTTATGATTCATTGGACCTTAGATCTGGATATTTGACATTAATTTCGGCTTGATATCTCCTTCCGATAAATGGTCTTACATACGGATAAACAGATGGACTATAAAGTGATCCTATAAGGGTTCTGTTGTTTTCTTTTGAGGTACGGAACCCTAAAAATAGAAATATTAATAGTACCTACTGTACTTACAAATTGTTTCATAACTACGTTAACAATTGGAGCTAGTTAAATATTTACATTAAATAAAATAATATTATACTTTAAACTATAGTGACGTCATCATAATATTTACTCTATAACTTTCCTATATAACTGTAGATGATTTTTTTTCTGTAGGCTAATTTATTGAAACGTGTAAGTCGTCCCAGTTGTCATGATTATACAGTTAATTCTTTTCATCATTTTCGTTTATCCAACGGTATTGGTTACAACTCAACAGGAAAATGAAAAATATATCGAAACTAAACTACGTTCGGACCTAGTAGATTCTTTCCAGCAAATGACAAAAACCATCAGCTCATTTTTCAACGTGACAATCGTACCCACTATCATTAAATTGGAAAAAGACAGGCAACATATAAAAAAATGTTTTTACAAATTCATTAATGACGCATTTACGAACAAGAGCTACAATTGCACTTAACCCAATTAAACTTTTATGTGGTAATCACATACCAATCGACCAGTCAATCAATAATCAATTTTCAGAACATCACTTTCCACCTCTTTGGAAATGATATGCATTCCATTTTGTAATTACGTATACCGAGTACCTTATGTGCATTTATGAGGGGTCCTACTGGAACGACAGGATTGGCTTTCATCAGGTTTTCCAGACTAAAAACCGTTCAGCTGTCCAGCGTACACGAGGCCCGAACGCCCGATATGATGTGTTGGCGTCAAACTAGAAATAAATATTCAAGCGTTCCTGTGAGATGTGTTTCGCAATTCTATTTTGTAGCTCCGTAGATAAATGGATTTTTTAAACGAGTATTTTTTTTGTGAAACTCAGTGTGTTGTGTTGAAGGTAATAGACATGTCATGTGCTAGAACATCAATAAATTATTTTTTTAAATTTAAATTTCATTTGACATCATCATCATCATCATCAGCCTGTCCTCGTCCACTGCTGGACATAGGCTTCTCCAATGGCCACTGAGCTCGATCTTCAGCTCTTCGCATCCAGCCGTTGCCCGCCACTTTGCGAATATCATCACCCCATCTAGCTGAAGAACGCCCTACATTACGCTTGCCGAGGCGTGGTCTCCACTCTAGAACGCGCTTACCCCAACGGTCATCGGTTCTGCGGCAAATGTGACCAGCCCATTTCCACTTCAGCCTGCTAATCCTTTGGGCTATGACGATAACATTGGTTCTCTGTCGGCTAACTTCATTTTGAATTCGATCCTTCAGAGATATTCCAAGCATAGCCCTTTCCATAGCACGCTGAGCGACTTTAAATATCTATATAAATTTTAAATATACCTCTTTTATTATGCAATGTAGATGTTATTTTCTATATCCTATATATCAAATGAATTTGTTTTAATATTAAGTTTTTAAGATAATTTAAAATAATAAGAATGAATCGATTTCACTTTTTATTTTTTAGTGGTAGGGCGATATTAACCTTCACAATATATACACGAGTGTTTAGAACGGTTTTGTGCATACATGTTTTGTGCGGCGGACACGTTGTTGATTTCCCATGAGCCCAATTCACCTCCCAGCATCAACGCGACAGTACAGAGAGCTTCGGCCACTCATTTTAAGGGCTACGGGAATAATTTAAGACTCTTTAATTATTTAACTCTAAAGAATCATTAATATATATTGTGTAGAAATGAAACGTGTTGGTTACTAGAAATAGAAGTTTAAGATACTTGTAAATAATTAACATAATAAAATTGCATTGTTTTTTTTCAAACAATTAAAAATACGAAAATTACAATTTTTTTAATGGGAAAATTTGTTATACCTTTAAAAATTTTACATTAGACAGTACTATTTTAGAATACGAGTGTGAACTCAAGCGGGCGAAGCCACGGGGACTAGTATTTTTTCTTATAATATCACAATATTTACTTGTTTAATAATATAAATAAAAAAAAATCACCGCCACATCTGTGTACTGTGGTGATTTTTATCGTTGCGTCACGTCGTGCCTCGTTTGATACAAAATTTAGTTCAATTTTAACAATTTTACGGAATTAAAACAATGTACCTCTCTTCTCCTTTTATTAGATCATGAAATTCTTAAATTTATTTACTCTAAATACTTTATTCACCCACATTTGCCACTTCTATTATTTTCCACATAATTTTTGTAAAAAAATGTTTCTTAACATTTAAATCCTTGATCTTAACTTAAAACTTAAGATTTCAATTTTGACAAATTATAAAAAAAATATAAAAAATATTTCTTACATATTATTTTTATTTGACATGAACAGTTTTAATCCCATAAAGTAGGATAATTTTTTAAATATAAAAAATACACTTTGAATGAGGTTAAAAGGAGGCTAATGCCACATTATGCTAGTAGCAAGTAAATAATAAATGATTAATACGAATTCAATTTAAAAACTATCCTTATGTTTTGTATGGACATGCAGCTGATTTCCCTAGGGCTGGCTACATTGAAAAGCGCTGCTTAAAGCGTCATCACTGCAGCATGCTCTCAATGACTTTTTTTTATTAAAAAGACAAGGCAAACAAGCTTACTGATCACCTGATGGTAACACCAGAATATTTACACGTGCGTTGCCGATCTTTGAGGTGAAGGTAGAAGAGCAGCTTCCGAGAGCTCTCAAGTTTCTCACCAATTTTAGCAAAATACCGTAATTTGCCACTTATAGCACCTAGAAGCTCAGTTGTACTTTCTTTTAAAGCTTCCGTCTTTAGATTCTTAGTGACCAATGTCTCGGCCCAGATTTAATATTCCTCCCCCTTGCCAATCAAGACTCAAGACTCTCTTTGTGACTTACCACCGATTGGCACTACAGACTTGACAAAAAATTAGTAGATATTTGGAAACAAAAAGCTTAATTAATTGTTTAACCTAAGTGTTACTTTAAGTAGCTGATTTGAAAAGTAGTTTATACTATTACAGAATCCTAAATTAAAGTTATAAATTAAATTATAACTCTATAGAGAAAAATTTACCTAAGACGACAAAGACAAAGACAAAGACAAAATATAAATTGTACACGGTATAGAAACAGAGATGGTATAAAATTCAAGTAAAGCAGAATATATATAGTATATAGTTCTGAATGAATGAATGTTGTTGTAAAAAAATACTGCCAAACTTTAGAACTTTTGCGTAACAAAAACGCAGGCTTAGTGATAAATTATTTAAGAAAAATCAATCCATTTGGACCTCTAAAGGTATTCACCAATAAAAAAGTCATTTTCCCCCCTTTTCAATCTAAAGAAATAGTTACCCTCTTAAAGACTGCCATAACTCAGAAGGTGACTTAGATCAGGTGTGCCGTATTACGTGAGCGTAAAATATTTATTTACTTTTATTCTGTTGCAACTTGCCATGTTTGTGTATTATGGAAAAGTTTTACAAAGTAGAAGTAGATCTTCAAACTCTTGGAGAAATATCCAATACTTTTCCACTTACTGTAACAAACTATCGATAAGTTGTTAAGGAGAGCATTTTTATAAATATTTTTAACAGACAACTTTGACTTTGAACGAATTTAAGCTAGATATACTCGTATATAGTTAAAGGTGAAGCGCTTACATCTCGAAATTTCTAGATCATTGTTAATTTAATTAAATTATTATTAATTATTTCAATAGTACATTATGAAAGCTTCCTTAAATCAAATTTTAAATTTATTTCAGCGTATAGCAATGTAAGTACTTACAATGTATACATAGACTGATAAACATATTACCCTTCTATCACAGTCGGGTAAAGAACATACAGAACGTTACAATATTCACAGAAAATTTTATAATGACAGTTTAAGAGGTAATAGAAGAAGTATTTATCGAAAAAAAAACTGTATCAAAGGTATTAACGTGCGTAGCGCTTCCGCGGACACTCAGCTACCTGTCCATTGTGTCCCGAGCCTCCCCTCAAAGAGCTTCTAAAGCCCTACATTACCGCATCAAATAATAACACGAAGTAAAGAGACCGATAGGGTGAGTACCCTGGCACGGACAACTATTGATATATAGCGGTGATATATTATTTCAAAAGAAAATAAATAATGTTTTTAATAATAAATCGACAATATTGATAAATTCGAATTCTGGAGTCATTGTGTATTTGCGAGTGACAGAACTTAACGCCGCGCTTTGCCTCGACACCAGAGCGAAGAAGTGGAAATATAAATTTAAGTAAATATTTCATCTTCTCGAGTGGTAATCGAACCCACAACTACTTAGTCGGTTTTACAGTCACACTTTGTTCCCCTACGCCACGACGGGCTCGATATTTAAAACAATTACCATTAACTATCACAATTTTTATACGAGAAAGCGAAAGCGAAGCGAATTATAAGTGCTCTATGACAAGAATAGGCTTGAAGATATAACGTGTGATAACAGTCTATGATTATCTACTAGCAATCAAAGCGATAGAATAGGGATTTAGATTAGGTAAGTGATATCGGAGGCCATTGTCATACTAAACTATTGTTATTTTATATGAATATTAATAATGAGCGCTCAGTTAAGTACTGTTTTACGTGACTTTGTTAAAATATTGATTTTTTAAGTCGGTTTAAATCTTTATATTATGTAATTATATAATAAAATTTAACAAACTGAATTTATTTACATCTGTACGCAGTGTCCACACAGCAGGGTAAGTGATGGGAACCGGGGAACCTAAGGTTAAGACACTGTAGGAATAGCTCTTCAGAGGTTACTAGTAAGCCAATCGAGCGTAAGCTCTTTTAATTTAGAGCTGCAAGCACATTCGCACTCGCACTTGGTGTAAAATAGCATATTTTTTAGCTTTTTTTAATATTAAATATTTATTTTAGAACTAGTGGACCCGAACGCGGCTACGCCCGCTTGAACTATACGAATATTTATTAAATATATTTATGAAATTATTTTCAGTTTTCAATAGAGAGATGCGTTAAGCAAGCTCATTTTGGGTGACGTTTTCTAACAACAAACTTTGCAACGGTCGCATAGCGACGGCTGTTATTAACATGGCATATCGAAAATATTACAAATATGAGAAAAAAAGATATCCTATGTTCATCCCGAGACCCTCAAGTATCTCTATATGTGTATTTTATCACAATTAAATTAGCGGTTTGGCCCTGATTGCGTAAAAGACAGACAG
>JAEBDU010000064.1:3051102-3119709 GCA_016802625.1 Heliconius numata
GTTTATAACCTTATAATATTACAATCAGAAATTTCAGTCAGAAACAGTTGCTAAAAAATATTCTTCACTGTTTCCGTTACACCCAGTTGATGTACACATGAATACATTTCATAATGAAATCATCAATCTATCTTTACGTATTGAATTGTATTGAATACCTGGACAAAATATTTACCTTTCAATTTTTAATTATTTATTTTATCATTTAAATAAATAAATTTTCATGGAAAAACGTGGTAGTAAACTTTAAAAAATTATACAGTGATATTTGTTAACTTCACTCTGTATTTCTCATATAACATGGTAGGCAGGGGGAGATTAGTGTTAAGATACTCCGTTCCCAATCTTACGGTAATCTCTGTAGACTAGAGCTGTACTCAATCTAGAATTAATATTTTATGACTCCCTTTAAATACTTAAATATTTCACAAGTTGTAAATTTTGTTATCTCTAGTCATGTACAGTATTAAAATATAATTAAAAATGAGAATATTCAAATTAAGTATTATTTGGGTTCCTCTAGGATAACCCGAATAGAAGGTTCATTGGAATTATAATGACCACAGATGTATATCAATTTCCATTTAAAACTTACTTACGAGTAGGTACATTTAGTGCCTTTTGTTTCATCATTTGGCACTGTAAATACGACTTGAACGTAAATCACGCTTTTCATATTCTTTATAGTCTATGTTTAAAGATTAAATATAATAAAAAAACTCGAGAAGATCAAATCAATATACAATGTAGTTCTTTTATATTTTATAACAGTCTTCTTTGTGTAGGTATACTCGATTGAAAATGACATCGCCGAAGTAAATTGCGCTTAACTGGTAAGCCTAAGTCACTGCACTATAACACGTGAGCTCTGAGTGTAATGTTGAAAACTGATTTTTTTTTAGGGTTCCTTAAAATTTGTTATGTAAGACAATTGTATTGATATTTTACAAAAAACAAAATAATAATATCTACATAATTATTTATAAATAAAAGAGGAAGGGAACGGCTATAAGAAGTGACGTTTTTGATGGATTGAGTCAGTACGACGTTATTCTGCCTCTCGTAAGGTGTAAAATTGTGATGCTGTTCAAGTGTTTAAAATCAGTGTCATTGTTGGAACTATGCGTGTTAAAACGTGTATAAGTGTAAAGTGTTATATAGAAACAGTGTTAAGTGTGCTGTGTAAAGTGTTAGAAGTGTGTACATGTGAAAGAGGAACAATAAATTATGGTTAGTAAGTATTTTCTTATACTTACCACATGACATTTTAACACTCGTAAACCAATTAGTTTACTTGCATGAAATTTAACATAACTGCTAGAACCTACAAGCCTATAATATATATAAAACTATAACAATTTAACTCAAACAGGTATTGATATATTGACATTCGCTGCCATATATTGACTGGTTCCCAAAAACGTAAACAAACCACAAAGAAAGTTAATATTTGACACCTAGGTAGACTATTAGCAAAGTACACTATTTTTTACCAATAGATGGCAAGCCAAATATTAATTTAATAGTCCAGTACAAGCTGGAAATACACTTGTAACCATACTAAAGTGTCGAATGAAATTTGGAGCTTAAATTTTATTTCGAGTGAATCCAACTAAGCTTGGCACCCCCATATATTTTGTAACAAAATCCTTTTTTATAACATTTTCAATTTTTCTAAATCAATAAATTTTTCGGAACATTTCAAAAATCGTCCTAAATTTAACATAATTTCTATAAATGTTCTAAAAAAAAACATTAAATTATTTATTTAGCTGAGGCCAAACTTGTAACAACATCTAACTAAACCATAAGTTTTTTGATAAGTCAGTATTTAAACGATAGGGGGTTGGGGTGTTACAGGTTGCTGGGGTTTGAGTGCAGGTCAGATAGTGCTGTTGCATAATAGCACATCGTTACTTTTATTATCTTATCGATATTAGTTTTACTTTTAAATCATGTTTTATACTTAAGAAATTATTTATTAAATATATATTTAATAATATTTAAAAAAAAATAAAAGATTCTATTCATTATATATTTTTTATTAAAAATAAAATAGTTCTTGTAAGTCTTGCAACTATTTTGTATTATTAGTAAGGAATTATTAAACTATATACAGTGGAAAAAGTATAAGTAACAATTCTTATTTTTTTAGCAAATTAAGTTAAAATATTTATCTCACTTAATAATATAATAAAAACGTAAATTTCGCTACAATTGGTGTGATAGACTAGAAAATTTTATCTAATATCTTGTTCTTACAAGATTTTTGCTAGGCGGTGGTCGTATCAATATATCACGAATTGGAAATAGTTTTAAATGCTCATGATTCTAAACCTATGACCGATGGTTATAAAGAAAGTTAAAAAAATGAATATCACATCGATATCGACATCAAAATAGCAAACAACCCTATGAAGCAACAGGGTGTTGGACGCCTGCGCGCCCCCCAACCCCAACTGCTTTAAATAGCCCCGCAGGACCGTTTGGGCCTCAAATCCACGTCTGCCACCGACCGAAGAGGAGGTCCTCCTTGCTAAGAGGGAACCCGCGTACTCAGTAGTGACGTAGCAATGTGTATACTGCTCGCGTTAAGAACCGTGTTTTAAGACTGGATGCTGTGATTCTGGTGAAAATGTTTAGTGGCCATGAACAGAGTGGGTGCCAATTTCAGTGAATCGTGGTGAACATAAAAGGTAGGCTTAATTATTTAAGCTCATCAACCCTTACGTTAAGGTATTTGAGAAATTTCGTCAAAAAATATGAAACTTAATATTTTAGTATTCCCTTTCATTTACCTTAGCGTGGTGGTAAGCTCTTATTTATGGTCAGTAATAAATTTTATTAGACTAATTTATAACTGATCATATAAATCCAGATCTCCCAGAGGGCGTTAAGTAGAAAATATTGAGTTTGAAATATCTTCATGATATAATGGTAAGTTAAATAATTGGTTATGGCAAATAAAATTAGGGAGGGACAAAAAGCTGAAACTATGGCATGCCAGTTGCCGTTTCATTAGTAAATCGTAAATTTAAATAATGAAATCGACATTTTGTTAAAATGCATAATTTCTACAAACAAATATTTATGAGGACAAAAACTGACTAAATTTAAAATCTACAACTTCCAAAATCTTAGTGACTAAGCAACTTCGGAGGAAAAGTATTGGAAAAACTATTAACCTAAGGAGAATTGCCAACCACTTTACACTTTTGCAAATTGGACGGTGAAAACTGTAGTTATGGGAGTCCTTTAAAACTGTACTTGCAAAAAATACTTAGTACGAACAAATTATAGAAAGTGACCAGTGTAATTAGATTCAATTATATAAAATTATAAGTATTCATTTGCCGCTTGACCTTTTAACTAGACGTAATATCATTTTTCCATAAAGAAATAGTGAAGGTAAAGAAATCTTGTTTCACAAAATATTTCAGTTCTAAACTTTTCCTACCTATTAAGAATATAAAATATTAGTATTTACCAAGACCAGAAAATTAGCCACACTTCGATTTTTTTGCATAAGATTTCGTATACATATTAATTAATAAACGTCATAATGACAAAAAATCAATAAAAAAATGGCTACATTTCAAAAGAAATTTATAAAAGTCAGCTAGAATTTAAAAAATGTAAGATGTTCATTTATACTTATAAGTCTGTCTATATTTATTAAACTAAAAAAAAATCAATAATAATTTTAGAATATTTCATATATTAAAATATTAAAGGAAATAACAGCAAATGCAGCAATATTTGCTTTATGTGTATAAATGAAGACTATAAAATCTAATAAATAATAATATTTTATTATTATCGAAAAGTAATTAAATATACCCAATAGCTGATAGCAGAATATATTGTTTGTACTCAATAAATTTTCATTTCATTATAACAAATTAATTGAAGAGAGCAGCTTACCGAAACCATCAATTAGCGTGTAATCACACGTCACGCGGAACAATGACACTATCTGCGTATAACTACGTAATTTACATTTTAAACATATTTTTTTAGATACAAATAATTTAATTAATATCAGCTTCACGCTGTATCCCGCACACAGTAAGACAGGCAGAGGGAACCTAGTGTTAAGACACTCCGTTCCCCTCTCTCTGCCGCATTCTGGAGGCACTGCGTGTTAAGTGGCAGAACTGCGAAGAAATGGAAATATAAACATAAATAAATATTTCACTTCCTCGAGTGGGTGAACAAAGGCGACGGTATTGGATAAGGTGACGGTCGTGGGTTCAATCGCCTCAGGGAAAATGATTATATTTAAATTATTTTTATTTTCCCGCTCTAGTAGCGGCGTTAAGTTCCATTTAATACGCAACATCTTGAAAATTGGGCGGAAAGTGATCAACGGAGTGTCTTAACGCTAGGTTTCCACTATCAGGAAAAAAATGTGAAGCTCATTTTTACTTAATTGAAAGAGATGTCTTCACTTTTTTAACACTATTATTTATTATTATCTTACATTTAATTTGTTACTAATCTATATACATAATAACACTGTAACTCACCGCTGTCTGTACATGTAAAATATATTAGAAAATCTATTATTGGGGATATTTATTAACGTAATAAAACCCAAAACAATGATATTTAAAATTTCTTTGTGTATGTTTGTCGGTTTATCTATTTGTCTGTGCGTTCGTTCACGCTAATCTCAGAAACTGTGCAGTTGTATTTTGGCAAATTTAAAAAAGAAAACCGTCTGGACGGCCTCTACGTTTAACGTTCGAAACTTAGAAAATATGTTTATTACCTAAAAATTAAATATTTAATTTTAATTTTTTTTATTTATTCACTCATTTAAATTAATTTTACATTATTAAAACCAAATTATATAAAAAAAAACAATTAATTTAAAGAGGAATTGTTTTATAAGAATATCGCGTGCTAAACATTACTATAACGATCTACTCGTAGAATAAATATTACGTTCTACGTAGTTTCACTTGTAAAGACTTTTATAAATATTACACAAATCCCATATGAAATAATGGCGTGCACTTTTTGCGTGTCATTTAGTTCCAATTTATAGTTTAAAAAAACTACTTAGTGTTATTGATTACCTTGTAAATGTTTTTAATCTTAACTATTAGAAAACAAAATCCAAAATATTTTATTCATTTTTGTAAGAGTAAATTTCAAATTTATATTGTAGCTAGCGACTCGCCTGCGGTTTTGTCCGTATTAATTAATAAAAAATTTGAATATATTGGATTGATGATTGATGACAAAATTGAGACTCAAATATGAAACGTCCAATTATGAAAATAATTGATTAAACTGTAATACTACAGGATATCTTTTAATAATTAAATATTATTTAAATAATTTTCCCCATAGCACAATTTATGCATTTAAAAGATAAGTAAAAAAGTATTGATAAAAAAAAACATGCAAATATAATAATTTCTCATCATAAATACGTACATTTTTTTCGTATTTATTCAGCTTCACCTTGTATTTTGCATATAGAAGGGAAGACAGAGGGGACCTGATGTTAAGATATTCCGTTCACCACTTTTCGCTGAACTTTTCGAGGTGTTGCGTGTTGAGTGGCGGGTTTCAAAGCCGGGCGTTTGCCTTGGTGCCAGAGCGAAGAAATGAAAGTGTTACTAAATAATAATTCGTTCCCACGAGTGGTGTCGAATCCACAACCATCGCGTTACAGTGTTACACCCTTGTGCTCCTGCGAGGTGACGCTTACCTTTATATTATAAGGGCAAATGAGTTAGACAATTATAAAATTTTAAGTTGTTCTTGATGTGAGGGTTAAGATAAACAGCACGTTGAGTCCTCACAAACGTTGCGAGAAAGTAATCCGAAACAGAACAAGTATCCATTAACAAAAGGAAAATGTATTTCAACGGAGATAAAGAATGTTTAACCACTAGCTTGAGTCGGTTTATATTAAGAAAATAATTAGATTTCTCGGCAAGAACTTGTCACCTGGCAAGGATACTTACATGCGTATATTTTCAGTCGTCGCGCGGGGGCACAAGCGTGTGACTGTAAAAGTGACAGGTTGTGGGTTCGATTCCCAGTTGCGAAAATGAAAAATTTAATATTTTCACTCTGGTTTCGAGGCACGGCGTTCCGTCACTCAACATACGATGCCTCCAGAATTAGGCGGAAAATGGGGAGCGGAGTGCCTAAACACTAGGCTCCCTCTGCTTACTATATGCGGGATACAACGTTAAGCTAAAAAGTATTTTCATTTTATACCACAAGTGTTTTGCTTGCCTGTAATAGAAGATAGGTAAGTTAGTATAAATAAAACACTAAATTCATTATTAGAATAATTATCTATATTTGATAATTTACTAAAAATAACTAATAAATCTATATATTTCTAAAAAAAAATACAAATATATTATAGGTTACAGCTTTCAGAGGTATTGTTGTGGAAATTGACTTTGGGTCGGTCGAGCTGTGATCTAACGCTGTCATATGAACTAAGTCATGCGGAAAATTATTGCTCTAATCTGTTTCTGGCCCATTAGTATACAGATATAAAATAATATGAAACCATCGTGGCTTAAGGGCACAAGGGTGTGGCTGTACCGCGACGGTTGTGGGTTCAATCCCCACTCGAGGAAGTGAAATATTTATTTACGTTTATATTTTCATTTCTTCGCTCTGGTGTCGAGGCAACGCGCTGCGTTGTGTTCTGCCCCTCAAATTATTATTAATTTTCAAATGTTAATACTGAAATGATTATTAGTTCTATCGGCAGTCCCTAAGAGGAACAATTTAAATTATTTGTATAATTTTTGTAATATATCTGAATATAATAGATAAACTCTATTGAGTGAGTCAAATAAAAAGTATGATTTAATAGCTCATGGCGAGCTCAGTGTGCTAATATCAAGAAATATGATAATAAGAAATATGATTCAAAGAAAAGTTGATGAAGAAGTTTTATATTATTTATATTATTCATACTAGTAGTTATTCAATATATTGTATTAGAATAAGATGGGTGAACTTAATACAGAAATGATTTTTTTTATTATTTATAATCTTCATCGGAACCCATAGTGGAGCATTGGCATAGGCTTCAATTCCCACTCTGAGAAATGGATTATTTTCTTCTTCTACATATTCATACCAGTGAAATCTTCGAACCAAAACAAAACAGACAAAACGGACATTTAATCGATAATTTTTAATTAATATTACAAAAATATATTAGTTAAAAACGTTCTTAATATAGTCTGGTAACAAATAAACGACTTTTCGGGTTTTTCTTTTACATAAAAGAGGCGAGTTGATTTATCGTTGGAGCTCCGAGCGGCCGCATCCCGCCGCGAATCTTGATCGACGGAGCATTTCAATTTATTTTATGAGTCGACACCTTTTGTGTACGGATTATACTTAACAAAATACAGTGTTTTGTCAATAATCAATAACACCTGTTCTAGTTTTTTTTTGGATGCTACAATCTTTAAAAAGAAATATACAGCATTAAGGCCAATCCTGGTGCAGAAGCCTGTGACTGTAATTCGACTGGTTGTGGCTTAGATTCCAACCGAGGGTACCAAATTTTGGGGGAACGAACGCAGCGTTGCGTTCCACCACTCAACAGGTAATGCCTCCCGAATTCGGTGGATAATTGGGAACGGAGTGTCTTAACATTAGAGTTCCCTCTGCCTCTACTATATATGGGATACAGGGTTAAGCTGAAAAATGTAAAAGTAAAGCATACCTGCCCAGCAAGCATAACTTCTGAATACCAATAATAGAGAGAAAATATTTTCATTTCAATTCTACACAAAAAAAAAACAGAATGTTTCAAAAATATTATTGCTGCTTTCAGGTTAGTTTTTATTTGAAAGCGAATGCTTTTAAAATAGTTTGCTATCGAACAGCGAGCTAAAGAAGAATGATGATAGTCCAATGTTCGCAGCTGGCATTGCATCGGATAATACTCGTTAAGTGATGGAATACTTGTATTTATTTAAGTGCACTTATTTATATTATATATTTACCTAAGTAATATTGGGGAAGACGTGAAGATGGAGAGTCAATTTTAGGTTAATAATATAAGCGAGTATCAACTTCACGCTGCATTCCGTATATAGCAGGGTAGGCAGAGGGAACCTAGTGTTAAGACACTCCTTCAACCGCTATACTTTCGAGGCATTGCGTGTTGAGTGGCGAAACTCAATACTGGGCTTTTGCCTTGGTGCCAGAGAGAAGAAATGAAAATATTGATAAATAACAAGTTATTTCTCCAATAGGGAATCGAACCCACAGCCGTCGTGTTACAGTCACACTCTTGTGACCCAGTAACGCGACGACTTCAAACAACTATCCATGCTACAATATACAGAATTTCTTTTAAAATTTTTGAAGACTTTTAAAAAAACCTTTTATAATATCTTTTTTCTAATAGTTAAATTATATATTGGTAATCTTCGGATTTTAAGTGGACCTTACTGAATTTAAATTAATAAATAAAATTTTTGATCATAAAAATAATTTGAAAAAACAATTAATTTGCAAATACAAACATTACAAGAAAATAACGCTATAAAGAACAACTAAACACATAAAAAATAGTCGTAAAAATGAGTCGTGCTGGAATGGCGAACCGAAAACGTAAATGGGTATATAAAGGAATATCAATAATGACCGCGGAACCTACGTCATGGTTATAGTGCGATATTGCTCTCGCCTTATGCGGCCATGTTGTTTCCTGCTAACATATCCTCGTACGTGATAATATCTTTGTTAATAATTAACTTAGTTTCTATTATGATTTATTTACTATTTACTATAATATAATGTTGAAATGAGTCCAGTGCTGTAGGTGTGTGAAACGAGACTGGTTGTGGGTTCGATCCCCACTCGAGGAAATAAAAGATATTAATTTCTTCGCTCTGGTGCCGAGAAAAACCACGGCGTTGGCGTTTTCAGCACCACTCAACACGCAAAGCCTCCAGAATTCGGCGGAAAACAGGAAACAGAAAACGGAGTGTCTTAACGCTAGGTTCCTTGACGTTCTTGACATGAGCCAGGTACATCGTGTAGTTAATTATATCAATTTGTATAGTTTTGTTTTCGGTGATATACATATAACTAGTTATAAAATTTTAATTTTCCAGCTTAACTAGAATTATCTATAGACTTTAATTACCATTTTAACATAGAAACACAGAACTCTAAAAATGTATTAAACGAAGCTTTTTTTTTACATATATATCTTTATATTTGTTGTTGGCATTAGAAGCAATATTGTTAACGCTTGCTTAAAATGAAGATTAAAGGGGGATAGTGAAATAAAAGACTGGAGATTTTTCTCGTGAAACAATGCTACGCCGTGCCGTTGCTACGCCGAAATGTGATGCCTACGTTAAGGCGGCACTTATACTAAATAATCGCCATTTTTAAACGTTTAAACTGTTTTTTGTCTTCCTTTTTTAGCTTCAAGCTATAGCTTGACGGGAGCGGGATATACCCGCACATAGCGGGGTAGGCAGAGGGAACCTGGTGACCTAGAATTAAGATACTTGTTCCCATTGAGACACTTCCGTTCCTTTGTTACTTTCCGCCGCATTCTCGAGGTATTACATGATAAAACTCAACGCCGTGCTTTGCCAGAGCACCACCAGAGCGTGGAATTAAAACTATGAAATATACCTTTCCCCTCGAGTTGAAATCTAACCCACTACTGTCGTGTTTATTGTGCCTTACTGCTATATGCTTATATGCTATATGCTGGTGTACGCAGGGAACGTAAGGGAACCTAGTGTTTCCCTTACGTTCCATTTTTCAGATAACAAAATAAGAATTCACATTTTTTATACACCTCTGATATTTCACACTGTTGGTTCATTTAATCTATATATATAAAAGGACTTGTCCTCACTGACTGAGGTAAGACGCACGCACAGCCGAAACCGCTGATAGTAGAAACGTTAAATTTGGACAAAAGTTTACTTTCATAATCTGGACATCCACTAAGAAGGGATTTTGAAAAATTTTAACCCTAAAGGGGTGAAATAGGGGTTCAAAGTTTGTATGGAAAAAAAATTAAATCGACACCGATTTTTATAAAATTTGAAAATTAGATTTTTAAAAGTATTTAATTGAACACGTGTTTCATCGTTTTCTAGAGTTCTCTCCCTAAGGGTGCAAATAAGGGGTTGAAAGTTTGTATAGGTTTTTTTTTAAATCGTCACCAATTTTTATAAAATTTGAAGTTCAGACTCTTAAACGTATATAATTAAACACATGTTTCATGGTTTTCTAGAATTCACCCCCTAAGGGTGCAAATAAGGGGTTGAAAGTTTGTATGGGGAAATTCTTAAATCGCCACCGATTTTTATAAAATTTGATATTTAGACTCTTAAAAATATTTAATTGAACATATGTTTCATGGTTTTCTAGAATTCACCCCCTAAGGGTGCAAATAAGGGGTTGAAAGTTTGTATGGAAAAATCTTTAAGTCGCCACCGATTTTTATAAAATTTGAAATTTAGACTCTTAAAAATATTTCGTTGAACACGTGTTTCATGGGTTGTTAGAATTCCCTTAAATACGCAAGCGAAGCTGCGCGCGTCCACTAGTCTATATATATAAAAGGACTTGTCCTCACTGACTGAGGTAAGACGCACGCACAGCCGTAACCGCTGATGATAGAAACGTGAAATTTGGACAGATGTTTACTTTTGTAATCTGGACATCCACTAAGAAGGGATTTTGAAAAATTTTAACCCTAAAGGGGTGAGATAGGGGTTGAAAGTTTGTATGGAAAAAAATTTAAATCGGCACCGATTTTTATAAAATTTGAAATTTAGATTTTTAAAACTATTTAATTGAACACGTATTTCATCGTTTTGTAGAATTTTCTCCCTAAGGTGCAAATAAGGGGTTGAAAGTTTGTATGGAAAAATCTTTAAAACGCCACCGATTATTATAAAATTTTAAATTTAGACTCTTAAAAATATTTAATTGAACATGTGTTTCATGGTTTTCTAGAATTCACCCCCTAAGGGTGCAAATAAAGGGTTGAAAGTTTGTATGGAAAAATCTTTAAATCGCCACCAACTTTTATAAAATTTGAAATTTAGACTCTTAAAAATATTTCATTGAATACATGTTTCGTGGTTTTTTAGAATTCACCCCTAAATACGCAAGCGAAGCTGCGCGCGTCCGCTAGTCTCTTATATTATTAGTAACAATAAACATAATTATTATCAATTTTGTCTACCTGAGGGGTCTAACTCGATACATAATTAGAGGGCTTAAAGAGTTAATGATAAAATCAGTCTTCATTTTACTTAAATGTAAAAAACAATTATATAAGATTAAATAAAAAGTATTATCTTACACCTAGTTCGAGCAACGTTGAAAAACGAAGAAATTCTTTGTATTTACTTGTGGGGGCTTATCCGCTTATCCCGTATTTTATACAACGTTAAATACCTGTTGTACTTGCTAAGGTATGAGGGTATTAATTGAGGGGAAAAACGTTACTTTATAGACTTTTCCCTAAATACTATAAGTATTGTTTTAAATAATTATCTCTCTATCTCAGCTTCACGCTGTATCACGCATGGAGCGAGTATGAAGGGGAACCTAGTGTTAAGACATTCATCTCCCTACTTCCCGCCGGAAGGTTCTTCTGGAGGCATTGTGTGTTGAGTTCCGGAACTCAAAACTGTGCTCTGCCTTAATAGAGCTCTTCTATTAAAATTTTAAGCATTACATTTCTTCGAGTAGAAATCGAACCCGTAACCTGTCTCGCCTACAAGCACACACTTGTGCCTCCGCGCTACGATCGGCCTCTACAAATATTTATCATTATTGAATAGCGTATACCATTATAATTTATAGTAAATATGTTAGACTTTTTATCGCAGGCTTTTAGTTTTAAACATTTAATATCTAAATATAAAGATTTAAGTCTATTTATAAAGTTCAGAGTTAAGTGTACAATTATTTAAATATAAGGAGAGTCCTTTGAAACGGACCCAACTGATAGCATTTAATGTTCACCAAGAGTTGTTTTAGGTCCTACTTTACATAACGATCTTCGTACAAAGGTTCCAAATTTAAGGTTATTATGTTTAAATATGTGTATGTGTAAGTAAGCAATGTTTGAGACTGCTTTTAAAAGAGGAGCTGGGGGGATTGGGTGGGGGGGTTGAAAAAAAAATTGTTATAATATTTTGGGGTGACGTCCACGGGCCTTGGTAAATTGCTGGCGGATACCAACAAAGGTTGTTTATATACAAAGGATTCGGTGGACGGAGTGACCGCATTTTAAAAATGAAAATGGCCGTCTTGCAATTTTTATAATTAAAAATACAAATTACACCGTTCAATTTAAAAGCCTTTGCTTACTTTACATATTTATTGTATATTTATAAAATTACAATTTTCATGGGGGGTTTTGGTTTTTCACCGTTTTCATTGTAAACAAATGGAATTTGATTACGTATAAGGTGTTGAGTTGCGCCACTCAACGCGCAAATTCGGCGGAAGGGGTACGGAGTGTTTTAACACTAGGGTCTCTCTGTCTACCTTAGCTAAAAAAAACTTTTCTAAAGATTTATTACGTTAAATATGTTACTGTTATTATAGTGTGATTTTTTATTGAATTCGGTCAATTCGTTCTACTGGAGACTTTTTACACTCTTTGTCACCAATAGGCTCCCAAACGGTTTGCCATATAAATATGACCATGTAGGCTTTAGGCGAAAAAAATCTAAAAAATCAAACATTCATTTCTCGCTTCGCTCAACATGTGAACACTACCGAGATTTTACGAGCGCAGCGAGTCAAAGCGAGTCCGGTTCGCGTCCCTAGTATATTATTATTATTATTAAATGCAGCTTACATAAATAATTAAAATCTTTTTTAAAGTTTTTACGCCTTCAACACTTATCAGATGAAAAATTCAAAGAAACCATATTATAAAGCGGTATAAAAATAACACAAAACCCATTTTACCCATTGATTATGATTTCCAAATTAATTTTTTTACTCAACATTACCCATATAAATAAACAATTGGTGCGATACGCGACCGTGCTGCTGTAGGGGTCAGATAAGGTGGGGCGTGCGGGCGAATATGCTAGTGACATGCTCACTTCCAACCCACCTAGATACGAAGCTCTTTGAGCGCGATCGATTAAAAACATTAAAGGATTAATGTTTGTTCTACAGTTCATTTGTGTTTGCGCTTTTTAAAGTTTTATCTATCTTTTATCTGTCTTTTTAAGCCTATATTTCGTGTGGTTTTGTAGTATTGTTACACGTTGCTAGTGATATTTACTATATTTTTTTTATATTATTTCTATTATTGATACTGAAAGAACATATTTTTTATTTTTTTTTTTAGGTTTTTCGTTGCTTTTGTTCGCATGACGAGGGAATTTAGCGTATTCTAAATAGTGCATTTTGTTCTCAAATTTTCGAGACATTACAAATGAGTGGCGAAACTCAACGCTGCTCTTTTGTTTAAATTATTTATTATAATTTATTTTATTACTATTTGTACACATGTATGACGGATTATACAGCTGTCTAAGTCCGGTAATAGAGGGTAAATTTTTTCTGATTCATTATTATTAAATTTACGAGAATTACAAAGAAAAACACTAAAAATAAACGCTACATCTTTTTAATAAATTCAAAATGAAATATTACCGAGTAGAACAAAATATATTACCTTAAAATATTAAAGTAAAATATATTATATGAAACTACAAGAATTTCATAACTGAGAAATGGCCAAAACGATTGAAATAATAGCTATGCATTTTGAAGGTAAGATAAAAGTACTATACCATCAAACGTTAGGGTGAGGCACTACGAAGTCAATTTTAAATGTAAATCTTCAGCCAGGAAGACTCCTGCTTGCTTTCACCAACATTTATTATTCAGTTTCATTGCTCACGTAATCGGTGCATCAGTAAAAAGACCGAACAGTATACTCTGACCGGGGAAATGTTTGCGCTGTTTGTAAACCGTATTCTCGCTTTATAAATCGCTTTTCGATTTAATTAATCTTCTCTTTTTACATTTAAAAGACTTCAAATAAAACACTGATGTATTTACATTTACTGATATTCTTGGTATATCGAGTCGCTAATATTTATATTTTATTTTCCTTTCTTTGTATTTAGTGTTTATATAGGAAATAGAAATATCATGATAAAGATTAGGGGGAAGTCCTATAGAAGGAGAGTACGTAACGAAATGAATCCAAGTATAATAGCTTAACTAGTGTACCAACAAAAATTGCTTTTTACAATAGCTTCGTTGCACTAAAAGAAATAATGTATGTATATATATCACCAATATTCAATGTAGATAAAAATGGTATAATTTAATTGCAAACAAGTCTTTGTGATCAAAGGAATTTGTGAAGATGTGTCATAGGCATGTGAGAGTAAAATGTGTCCATTGAACATAAAATTAAACAAAGGAGAAGTAGTATAAAGAAGACATGTAAAAAACCAAGAGACCAAGACCAACAGAGGTGAAGACTATGATGAAAGTTTGAAAACGGAGACGTTAATGGCGGCGCAAGTCAATTATAAAACACTACTAAGAGGTGACCTCATGGGACTGTTACAAAAATCTTGCTTTAAAAATATGCGATGCCAATTTTCGGATCAAAATCTATCGCTTATCCTCCAGTTATAAGCGCCACATATGGAGATTCTTCTTATAAGCAGTAATAAAATAAGCGAGGCAAGCGTTGTAACAAAATCATTATTTTTAACAAAAAAACTAACTACTGTAGACAAAAAGAACAAATGATATTACTTTACTATATACAAAAACTACCTTTACCATTCAACATTAAAAAATTCAAACCAAACGAAATATAAGGTTACGGTCGATATATTCATAAATATTCAAAACAAACTGAATCCAAGTGGGGGGAAAATTGTTTGATAACAAACGCCACATTGAGATAATATGGTTTAAATTGAAAACATTGAGGAGGAAATATGCAGACGCACGCGCCGCACCCGTCTTATCGTAACCTCATTGGCAATCTCCGGCGGCGAGGGTACCTACGCTACGCCAAAATTTTTATTTTTCTCAATCCGCACTCGGCTCTCCCTATTAGCAATATCAGGGTTTTAATATATTATAGATTTTTCTATTCTTTTTCCACATATTAGACCTCGTGGTGTTCTCAATATTTTATTCAATTGAAGCGATGTATCTATAATAATAATAATAAACAAATAATTAACTTAATTTGATATACGGTTCATATGCTCAGCCACTAAACAGGCAGGATGTACCTAAAAGGGAGGGAACCTAGTGTTAAGTACTGCGATCCGAATTTTTCTCCCGAGGCATTAAGTGTTACGTGGCACAACTGACTGCCGCGTCTACAAGAGCGAGGAAATGAAATTAATTTAAAATATAATCATTCCCCCAAGAGGAGATCAAATCCACTACCATTATGCTTACAGCCAACTCTGTTCCACAGCGCCACAATAGCCTCGTCTCACACTATATACTCATATGAATAAAGAAAATAGAGCCAGCACAGTACTAAATAAAAATATTATTATGACATTCTGACATGCAAGGAGAATTTCACAAGTGCTTTGATCCCGGCACCCAGGAGACTTCGTATCGCTTTTGTGAAAGCCAGCCAGTTACTATTTGACGGTATTTGATGTACACCCTTCAAATTCAGATCGATTGAGTGCATCGAAAATTGTATAGGTAATGGTGATATTGAGGGTAGTCGTGGTTCACAGGCATAAAGTGTCTGACTGTAAACGTGACAGATTGTGGGTTCGATTCCTGTTCGAGGAAATTATTAAAATACCTTAAACTCTACGCTCTGGTCGAGATAAAGCGAAGCGAGTTCCGCCATTCAACACACTATGCCTCCAGAATTCGGGGGAACATGGGAACGGAGTGTCTTAACACTAGGTTCCCTCTGCCTTTGTGTGAACGGGATATAGCGTGACGCAAAAAGAAAGTACTGTCATATTATTTTTTTATACAAAGATTCAAATTTAGCTTGAAATCTTTAATGAAATAAAATGTAGTAAATTGGTTTCAGTGTTACGTTATACCGAGAATAGTATACGAGCATTAAATACTGAAATAAGTTTTTTAATAAAAATTTGAGTCGGCGGCGTCGCGATGCGTGTACTTTTTGTAATTTTAATTTATCGCTGAAGATATTAAGCGAAGTTGTATTTTTATTTGGTTACTTCTTTCAATTTACGGTAATTTAATGAGATCGCAATCATTTGGGGGCTCAGTACTGGAACACGCCACCCCCCCACTTTCTGCCGGATTCAGGAGACGTATTAAGTGGCAGACTCAACGCCGCGCTTCTCCTCGACACTAGGGCGAAGAAATGAAATTATGAAATATTTCATTTCCTCGAGTGGAAATCGAACCCAAAACCTGTAGCATTTACAGTCACATGCCACCAGCTGGCCTCAGAAGAAATTTACTATTATTTTTAAAAGATACATACATAGTTGAACGTTTCCAAATATAGTACAACTACATTTAACTGAAAACCCATTTACCTTATTCGGCTCATCTCCATAATTTCTCTGTAAGATAAAATTTAGGGCAAACAGATTTAAAAACCTTTTGAAAGTGTAAAAATGTCAACATTATAAATTTATTTATAGCAAACATTACTTATATCTTACATAATGAGGTGATACGAGGCCATATTAGACATATTGCTATTAGGTTAGATACAGTAATTTTAGGTTCAATTCTCAATTAAAGTTAAATTTGTTTTTACAATGTAAATGTTTTTCTAGTTGGTCAGGTTAACACAAAAACCCACTCAGCCACATACAAATTTCTATCTAAATACGAAAAAATATACTATAGGATAGAAAGATATTATATTTCCTAAGCTATGATAAAACATGAGGCCAGTTCTGACATAGGAGTGACAAATTATGACTGTTAAAGCGACTGACGGTTTTGTGTTCGATCCCCACTCGAGGAAGTAAAATTTATTTACATTTATATTTTCATTGCTTCGCTCTGGTGTCCGGGGTTGAGTTCCGCCACTCATCACACAATGCCTTCAGAATTCGGTGGAAAATGGGGAATAGAGTGCCTTAACACTAGGTTCCCTCTGCCTACCCTGCTGTGTGCGGGATACAGCGTGAAGCTGATAATAAAACAAAGCATCCACCACAAAACATTGCAACAAAAAAATTACATTTACAATAAACCAGTTAACAACTATAGAATCGCGAATCGTTATGGAAACGCAAAACTTTATTACGAACTAAAGGAACAGCCTGGTCATGGAGTGGACCAGATCGTGCCTACATTGTATCCAGACCAATAAGGAGTACAAGCCGTTGCACATCACTCGGCATTTCATCGGCCAGATCGATCGAATGGATATTGCTACAGCTGCAGTATGGCCGAATGTTGCTAGCATTAAAAATCGCTCGTTCAAAAGTTCATTCATACAATACATATGTGAGGTTGTATGAATTCGTATTGGTAGGAATAGAAATGATGGTTTAACGTAGTTGCGTTACCCAAATCTTATTTTTTTGTATGGATGTAAGTTGTATTTGATATTTTTATTAAGTTAGACTTATTATAGTTATATTCGTTCTTATTAATAATGCGGAAATATTTCACGCTGTACCTATTTGTACGCAGTGTTAAGACACTCCGTCCCCCACCCGCTTTGCCACGACAAGAGAGCGAAGAATTCAAATTCAAATTCAAATATATTTATTTAAATCATCTTAAATTTTACAAATTGCCTCTTGAGTGAAGAGGAGTGCGTTGGTAGCCGTACTAGTATAAACTGTGCCACAGCCACCAGCATATGCCCCTTAAACAATTTATAATAACGTTTTAGACATTTGAAGCATTAATTATCAGTTAAATATTATAAATATAAAGTGGAAAACAAGAAACACTATATAATCTTTCAAAATCGTAAAAACAAAAAAAGAAAAAACTAACTAGACTTATAAAATTATTAATCAATGAACAAAGCGTAATTATCACGACGGCGTATTATGAAAATATAAAGAAAATATACAATACTAGCGGACGCGCGCAGCTTCGCCCGCTTATTCACAGCCTTAGGGGTGAATCCTAATAAACCATGAAACACGTGTTCAATGAAATATTTTTAAGAGTCTAAATTTCAAATCTTATAAAAATCGGTGGCCATTTAAAAATTTTTGCATACAAACTTTCAACCCCTATTTCATCCCCTTAGGAGTCGAATATTGCAAATTCCCGTCTTAGCGAGCACCTACGTCCTATAAGTAACTCCTATGCAAAATTTGAGATTCCTAGCCCATGTAGTTTCTGAGATTTCGTGATGAGTGAGAGACCTTTCGATTTTATATATAGATAGATTAACAATCACAAATTTCAAGGTCATGTCTCTTGTCCATATATAGATTCCTTAGTCTAACGATGTTATCGCTTGCAAGTTCGATTTGCAAGTTTAACTTTAATATTAGTAAGAAGCTTTTTCAAAAACTGTATTCTATCACGAAAGATATTTTCGTTATATTATAAGCCTCTATATAATGTACATACATAAATACGAATTAAAATAAAACGAGACTTACGAATAAATAATGTAAGCTCATTTTAGAGGACTTAAGTCCTTTGCTCTACTTTATACGCCCATGTTTTTATATTTCTTTTTTTAATGCTAGTAATTAAGAATAAGCAGGTTGTGACTACTGGAAAAATATTGCTTTACATTAATTTTAATTAAAATTGTGACATTTTTAGCCTGTATTAATTTACCTGTTTATGTTCTATAAATCAATCAACTCAAAAATTAATTTACTAATAAAACAATTTTTGAGGAATCCCTCCTACCTATATTATAAATTCGAAAGTAACTCTGTCTGCCTGCCTGTCTGTCTGTCTGTCTGTCTTTTACGTAATCAGGGCCAAACCGCTAATTTAATTGTGATATAATACTCATATAGAGGGTACGAGATACTTGAGGGTCTCGGGATAAACATAGGATACTTTTTTTCTCATATTTGCAATATTTTCGATATATACCAATATATTAAAATACTTATTAATTTGACATGCAATTTATTCCACAATGTTAACAACAACCGTCGCTATGCGACCGTTGCTAAGCAACGATTGTTGTTAGAAAACGTCATCCAAAATGAGCTTGCTTAACGCATCTCTATTGAAAACTGAAAATAATTTCATAAATATATTTCATAAATATTCGTATAGTTCAAGCGGGCGTAGCCGCGTTCGGGTCCACTAGTATAAATATATATTTGAAACGTAAATCGATGATTTATGAATATGTACTTATAAAGCAAGCTCAACTTTTTAATCAATAAACAATTTTTTTTACGATAAAATATCATTTAATATTATTTAATTCCTATTTCGATTCCTAAGCAAAAATAACATAAAAATAGTAAATAAAATAAATAATCACCTATAATATCATAACTAAACATACAATCATTTACAACGTTAGTACCTGACGTTATTTTCGATAAATACTCATAATAATTATTGTACTTGGTCTATGGGAAGTAATCACGCGATGGAAAATACTGTACCGATCCACAGATAAACAATGGAGCACGCTAAGCTATCAAATATTTAAAGAATAGACTTACATTGTAGATGAAAAATATATCAATTTCTGTACTGTAGCTTGAACTAACTTTTACTTGCGGCTTTGCGGGTGGTCAAATGGAATTAACTCTTCGGTGTGTATGACATAAGACTCTGAGTGCAGAAGGTAGCTTTGACCGCAAGGAAAGCGAGTATATCGACTCTATTAACGTGATGCAATAAAGCCTATTAGCTTCCTCGGTAAAGTAATAGAAACCAGTAGTTCCTGTGCTGTCTACAGCTCTATTTTTTTAGTGTCACGCTCTATCTAACTTAACCTAGTGTTAAGACACTCCGTTACCCATTTTCCGCCGAATTCTGGCGTCATTGTGTGTTGAGTGGCGGAACTCAACACGCTCTATAATATTCGAAAAATAGAAGAATAGATATTGTATACCAATAGATAAGTAATAAATATATGAATGTGGAAAATATGTTGTTTTTATTATTTACAACAAAAAGGGGTAAGCAAATAACAACTAAGTTACAATTTGAATGTGTCACAATAAAAATATTTTCGACGATCTCCAAAATATTACAGGATGTTTACATTCCAAGGAAATGATGTACTGAATCAACAACAGTTTCTACTGAGACTATGTCTCGCAGCTTAATTTCCGGTAGAATACAGTCTAAGGAATTTCTGTATTTAAGAAGTAAAAGTAGTTACTAGCAAATATATATATATATATATAGTTTAGTATTAAAATAAATAGCCGAATGAATTTTTTTTTATAGTATACTTTTATATTTGGATAAATATACAATAAAAATACTTTAAATTGATATAATTTTTTTTATTGATGAACCTATTAAAATAAAAGAAAGAGGTACTAAATGTTTTATGGTCCGATTAAACGTGAAAATGACATTTAATGTATGTTTGATTTTGCCGACGACCACCATAGGAAGCACAATAATATAATAAAATGCATATAATTTTAAATATTATAATTTTAGTATGAATCCATCAAGCTGACTTTTTATGAGCTGGTTGAGGGTTCGATCCCCACTCAAGGAAATTAAATATTTAATATTTTCACATTTTCGCCCTGGTGTCGAGGCAAAGCACGAGCTTGATTTCTGCTACGCAACACGCAATGCCTCCAGAATTCAGCGAAAATATCGGAAACGGATTATCCCAACTCTAGTTTCCCTCTACCTACCCTGCTACGTGCGTGATAGAGCGTGAAGCTGATAAATAAAAGCCGTTTTAAGAGCGATATAGCTTGTACACAGATCTATTTAAACATCGCAAGCAAAACCACCAACATCTTGCACGGCCGTAATTCTAAACATTAATTACAACGGTATTATAATCACATTCGTTTCGAAGTGTCCTGATGTGGTCATTTGCATTAATCACCGCGTTATGGCCGACGCGCGAGAGGATATTTGCGAGGGTATGTCATTTATGAATATAGTACATATAGTATATATATATATATGTATATGTATATCTTGTTATCAATTCACAATATATTGCTGTGGGCAAACAAAGTTCATGGTTTTAATATCGATAAATGTTGCATACAGTTATACCGCTATTGCCAATCTGGTGGATTTTTGTGATAGCAAATGCCTCATCATCATCATCATCATGTCAGCCTTTCGATGCGCACTATTGGACATATGCCTCTTCCAAGTATCTCCACGCCGATCGGCCCTGCGCTGGCTGCAGCTTCCCGAGATGTTGACCACATTAATGTATATTATAATATAATTTTATGTATATATCGTAGTATCAACAATTTCATAATGTAAAATCAAATTCAAGTACCAATTTTAAGATCGTAGGTCGAAAGTGAGGAACGGAGTGTCTTAACACTAATGTTTTTTCAGAATTTAAATTAAAAAAAAATCAGAATCTAAATATAAGCGAAAACTAAACTCATAACAGGGAGTCAAAAAACTATATCTTTGAAACTTTTGTACCGCTTCAAGAAAAATAATTTTTAAGCGAACTTTACATTAGCTAATTGAAAATTGCCAAGTGGCGAGACAAACAAGACCATAAACGAAAACTAGAACACAATTTTCAGTTTTTAATAACTCTATCTTATCAAATGGGTTCATTAAAGCTTTGTGACTCCAACTCAATGTTCAAAGTAAGTATGCACATATTTGATAATTAATGGTTCCCATCAATTCTGGTATATATGTAAAGTTTGTAGTGAACAAATAATAATATTTGTGTTGTTTCACTTGAAATTTAAATTAAAAAAAAATCCTCCACAATTTCTATTTAATTAAATTTTATATTGCTATTTACATTTATATTTAATTAAATGTTGTTTTAGTCAATTGCTGTACTCGTAACAAATATTAATATCATTTATTTATTAAGAGTAAAATTAGCAGGAAAACTCTAATAAAATATTTTAAGGCTTTATTTGTGGCGGCTTAACTTCTTTATTATTAACCAAATATTGTATTTTTAGGAAACCAATATACTCGTACATAGAGTTTGAATCAAACAGAATTAACTAAAGTCTAAAACGTCCTCTCAACTTTAATGTACCTGTCATTTCTCATGAAGGGTTAACTGAATCTGGCCGCAGCCATCACATATATATAGGTATTATATTATACATCATTATATCCCAATTGGGAGAATGACGTTTTGACATGGAATGATCGTTGCGGAATAGCGAAAATGGAAGTGAATGTCTGAATTACACGCGATCGAAAATACGCTTCGAATATCTCGTGACAGTTTATATCCGGTGACAGAGGCCGGGGAATTACTGTTTTTAGTGGAAAAATGTTAAATATTGAACTATTTCACGTTTAGGTATAGAAAACGCTATTTTTTTAGCTAGATTTTTTGTATGTTGTTTTTTTTATTTGAGTTAATAACTACATACTTTTAAACTTTACGTTGTACCTCGCATGAACAAGCAGCCTAGTGTTAACTCTACTATTTTACTCTTTGTCCCGACAACAGAGAGAAGAAATGAATAAATGAATATACGGCAACCTACGGCGTTTACAGTCAAACGTTTGTACCGTCAAGCCAGTCGGGAATCAGTCTATTGATTCTAAAAAAATGATGTTTTTTAATTCCTTTGAAATTAAATCAATCATTATCAAGAAGATTAAACTTTAATTAAAGTAAGTGCTACCATTTCATAAACAAATAGCAATACTAAATAACAGTACTCTTCTACGTGGGCACTACGGCAGGCAATATTTGTACAAATATTTGTTGACACGTGTGGTAGAGCGTGATAAGCCCGCACAAACAACATGGAAAATTAACCAAATACGCCCATTTGAAGTCTACGAGCCCTTTTATTTACAGAATTGCTATTTGATTGTCGATAGGCGTTCTGTGTGCTTTTTTTTGATTTGGAACGATTTTAGTATACTCGTAGATAACTTATGTTCTTTTTTCAGCTTCGCTTTGTATCACGCTTGTAGCACATGGTAGATGGAGAGAGACTAGTGTTAAGACACTCCGACATTACTTGCCAAATTCTGGAGGCAAGGCTTTGTCTCGACACCGAAGAAATGAAATCCTTGAGTGGGAATCGAACTCACAACCTGTCGCATTTACAATCACTGACTGGCCTCAAAGAAATAAAGACACATTTTCTTTATCAAAAATATTCTATTCCAACACGACGATTTTGCCAGATTTCCCATATGAAATAAAATATCTTTGAAGTGATTTCCGTGAAAACTTACGTTTTGGTTACACATGTTACACATGAATAAACTAACAGGTTTAGTTCTTTGAACATGCGGATATTTAATATATCACGACAGTATGTAGAACTAAAAATATTTTATAACTACCTATTTGAAACCATGTCATAATATAATAATATTTCTACTTCGGTTAGAGTTTAATAGCTTTACTGTACGTGACTAAGTTTGAAGGAAATATGTAACATTTTGAACGCCATTCATAATAGCGTCTGCAATAAATTATGCATCCTTACTTGGAGAACAATGTTCTTAGAATTTAAAGAGAAATTTCTTCACGTTATTGTTTAAATATTTTGAATTTAGATTGATTATTTCACTTCTACTAAAACAAAAGGTTTAAAGTTATAAACATTTATATTATTAAATCTTTAGATAAATTTATATTAATTTTACCTTAAAAATAGTTAAGCCCTTTAATTTGCACGAAGAATTTCAATAACGTACAAAGTGTGTATATCTGTACGCTATAAATACAGGGGTGGTTAGGGGTTGGGGGTTGGGGGTTGGGGGCACAGTACTCTGGATGGCATTTTGAATGAATAATTGCGGCACAGATTTGACGTGAGGTATTTTTATTACCCACCTTCCACTGTGAACAGTATTTGAATAATATTCGTTATTGAACTTATGGAAAATTGTTATGATTAAAATAGGCACGCTCGAAACCCCATATATTAAGAACTGAACTGAACTGATGATTAAAATAGCGTACATTTTGAGTTTTTTTTTTGTTTTGGTTAAGCTTGGTGTCGTAGTCGTAGCGCAAGGGCTGAAAGTGTGACTATGAACGGGACTGGTTGTAGGTTCAATACCCACTGGAGAAAATTAAATATTTCAGTTTCATGTTTACACTTTAGTATTGAGTTTCACCACTCAACACGCAATACCTGCAGAATAGGGTGGAAAATGGGGAACGGAATGTCTTAACATTAGCCACACACAACTCTGCCAATAAAACAAAAGATGTATTATATTTTAAAGGAATTTGTATTCTACTATTATTACAGAAACTAGTATGTTAGTTTCAAGTAAAAAGCTCCTTTCCTTAAAGCAGTGAACAACAATATCAAGCAGTGCTTAAAGTCGTTAAGACGATTTAATTGCTGCATTTGAAACATATCGTAAAACTAGAATAAGACTACCAACAGCTTCCTACTTTACGTATTAATAGTGTTTCTTATTTTCCACTCATCATTTTAAACAAAATTAGATATATATTTTAGATTATTTCTGAAAACATGAAAAATATCATAAGAATTTAGTTTGAAAGAAACTTTTTATGTCCATATTCTTCTTCTTCTTCCTGGCATTAATCCCGGCTATTACCAGGGTCTGCCTCCTACTCAGCCTACTCCACGTTGCACGATTTTTTATGTCCATATTATATAAACAATAACCTAATGCCCATAATATGCTACAATATTTAGAAAATTACGAAATCCTATAGAACGTAGGAAATTGAACATATTTCAATTCCATTACTTTGAAAGATCGGAAGTATGATTAAAATGACAAAGGTTCGACAGGGACAGGGACACCCGTCCTAATCGGTCATATTCGACCGAATATAGACCTTGTTAGCGCTGATTTTAATATTACTTTACGTTATATTATTGAATGAGCAAGTTTACAACTCAATAATGTTTGTCCCGCCTGCGCCGAACATATCTATATAGCTTGGGCTCCCTAATGTCTATAAGTGGGTGGGTACTCTACCGTCAAGGTGTTTTATTGAAATTTTGATAGATTTAGAGAGAGTTGGGGTTGTACTCAACTCTCTTTTTTTCTCTTTCTTTATTTTATTAAATTATAGCTTTTATGGTTTACAGGCTTAAATTAATCTAGAGCACTTGAAAAGGATGATTGTTATAAATTCTCTGTAAAGTTTGGAAACTTTATATTAAAAATAACAATTAATATTTTAACACGAGGCTAGTGACTGTAAACATGATTGGTTGTGAGTTTGATCCCCAATAGAGCCAAATTTATATTTTCATTTCTTCGCTCTGGTAAAGCACGACGTTGAGTTCCGCCATTCAACATGCATTACCTCCGGAATTCGGCGGAAGGTGGGGAACGGAGTGTCTTAACACTAGGTCCTCTCTGCCTACCCTGCTGTGGAATATAACGTGAAGCTGATTTTTTTCCCCATTATCCCATATTATATGAGGTGAACAAGACGTTTAAATAAAAATAGAATACTATTAAATAAACCCTGTCATAAATAAGTAAAAACGACAGCAATATATCATATTTTTTAAAATATAAGCTAGCTGTGTAGTATAGCAATGAAGTCAAGTTTTATGATCAAACTTTCTATTTGTATGAACAATCAGCGAACATTGTGGAAGTTTGGAATATTGCAGCTCTGGGCGTTCCACTAATGCTGACAGGTTTATTGGTAAATATCCTGTCGAATGCAAACTTTCATAAACTTGTTCAATAATTGTATATTATAGTTAGTTTAATTGTAGAAATATAAATTATAAATATTAATATTGTTCTGTTGAATTATTTGGTATATAATTAAATCAATTATTATATCACAATACATAAATTAACGACATTTAGTGGAATAAATTATTATTATGTAAATCGACTACACTATTTTGTATTATTAAGAATAACTAACCGATAATTTAAATAAATGTTAATTTTTTATTCATTAGCCATAGCTATGTTGCAAACTTGGTGTTAAGACACTCTGTTCCTCACTTACTGCCTCAACCAGATCTAGCACATTGAGTGGCAGAGCACAACGCTCCACTATGTATCCAGATTAGATCAGACCAGGCCACACCAGGGAGAGTCAGGAAAAGAAAATAATTCATTCAACAACGAACCAACAACGCTTACTCGCCACTACGGCCACATGACACAGCCACACTAAAAAAATACCAAAAATTATTTTAAATACCAATCAAATACAAATACGCAAATGGTATTTATATTTATTAATTTCGAACAAGAATCACGAACTGCGTGATTTATGGTACGGTTCGTGTAGTGGGGGGGTATTGCAACAGTGTCGCCACGTCGCCCCACCACCGACACTTATTTTATTTCATTTCGTTCCAACAAAAGCGGGATTAGTCCGCCATTCGCCATAGCCTCCCTTAATACTAATTACCGATTTCTGACTCCTTCGTTAAATCGGAAAAGGCGATGAATCATGTGAGAATGGCGTTTAGTGTGGTTATTGTAAAACTTACGTACGAATGTGTAAGTGAGGTGAAGGTGTGTGTGTAAACGCAATTAGTTATGGGTTCGATGCTCATTCGCGGAAATGAATTATTTAATCTTTCATGAGCATGAGTTGAGTTCAACACAAGAAGCAATGCCTCCAGTATTCGTCGGAAAATGTTAAACGGAGTGTCTTAACACTCTGGTTATAGGTTCCTAGGTTCCCTCTGCATACGTTGCTATGAGCGTGATTCAGCGATAAACTGAAAAAAGAAGAAATAAGCACAATTCAATAGAAACACTTTTCAGACGTAAACATGTTGTTATTACCAATATTCTTTGCGTTGTGGAATATATGTCAATTATTTTAGAATTAAATTTTATATGATAGATGTTCCAGCTACAATGTAGCTCTAATACTCTGTAAGAAGATTATATATTTCAAATAGAGCTTACAATTTCTTAGCAGTTTTATAATAAAATTTATATGGTAACGTTTTATGGGCGATCGAGCCTCTAGACGGTAGACCTATACATTTTTATGGTGCTAAAGGTCTAGGGGGTTTTTATTGACGATCCAAAGGCTATTTTACTATTTGATTAAAATGAAAAGACTTATTGAAAACAAAGTGACACGCGTTTCTTTGAAACAGTATTTATTTATTTATTTTTTTAAATATAATCTTTATACTGTTTGCTGTAAATTTTTCGAAGGACTTAGGTCCAGGACAAACCTTAGGTTTTGGATTAGATGAGAGTGAATAATACTTATGTCGCTATTAAGTTACTGTAACAGAACTACAGTTTAGGAGAAGAAGGTATTATTTTTAGATACTTCTACTTAAAATTTTCTCTTATTTCAATTGCGACTTCTACAAAATTATATTATTTACTATCACCTACCAACTCGAGCATAACAATAGTACACAGGCCGTCGTGGCGCAGGGAACGTGTGACTGTAACACGACGGTTATGAGTTCGATCCCTATTCGGGGGAATGAATTATTATTTATTAATATATTCATTTTTTTACTCTGGCACAAAAGTCAAAGTCAAGCGTTGAGCTCTGACATGCAATGCGAAAAATTCGGCGGTAAGTGAGGAATAGAGTGTCTTAACACTAGGTTCCCCCTGACTACACTGCTATATGCAGGATATAGGGTGAAGCTTATTTTTTTTTAAATAGCATAAAGAAGAAGAAATAGTAGACTACGAAAATTATAACAGCAAAAACAAAAAGGATTAATATAAATTATAAAAGTTACCTTTTCAAAATAGCTCTACGCCAAACCATATCCCATTCCACTAAGAAATACATGCCAACGTAAGTCTCCCGGGACGCAGTACAATACGTATTTACTCTTTCCGCTGGTGAAATTAACTCTTAATTTATTATTTACTTTAATTCCCCTGGTGATAACTCAGTAGCCGTGTTTTCAGGTGAGACAGAGAGTTTCTCTCGTCCTCTTTCAACTCGATAAAACGTCCTCTTAATTCCTACATACAAGAAGTAAATATTGTAGTAAAAAGTTAAATGAAAGTAAATTTAAACATTATTTAGTATTTTTATTAAATACACACTTTCATAATTGTCAGTTCTTATTTTTCATTTCGTATTTAACCCGATTTTGCGACGCAAAGGAAGGTAATGTATTTAGCAATTGCGTAACCAAATTATTCTATGATTTCAGTAAAATGTCACTTTTAGATCATTAAATAACAAATATTATATATAGATACATAAAAAATATGTTTCAATGTTGTTTTTTTTTTAATTAATATTAAACATGGACTGAGGGGATTTGAGCCCATTTAATGAGAACCTTCCGCTCTAACCCATTAAAGAAACCCTTTGACGTTTCTTTCATTGTATGCTTTTACATAAAAAAGGAATTATTTATTCACTATAGAAGCTTTTTCGACATTTCTATATTATTTATTTTAATTGTAAAGGGATTCAGATATTTGAATATATTGAAAAAAATCTAAATTAAATATATTTATCCATTGGACGACTTTTCATTACTACAACTAAAAACTAGTCAATTTTTTAACCGACTTCCGTAAAAAAAGGAGGTTATCAATTCGACTATATATTTTTTAATGATACTTAACTAACTAACTCAATGACTATATTTAATACTATATAAAACAAAATTAATATCATCATTTAAGATATAAGTTAACAGATACCCGCCTACAGTAAGTGAGTAGCAATTTGCAAGCGTTTCAGCCTCATCGCCTTCATGTAATTACAAAATTATACGTTATATGGTTATCCTTGACGCTATATTAGAACGGTTGAGTTATGGGGATGATGATTTTAGATTTTACACTTATATAGATAGACTAGCGGCCCGCCCGCGGCTTCGCCTGCGTGAACTACGTTATTATTAATTTCTGTCTCCATGAGTACCTACGTCCTATAAGTGAGGTACATACAAAATTTGAGACTTCTAGCATTTGTAGTAACGAAGTTTCATACAAACTTTCAACACCAAAATAGCCCCTTAGAAGTCGAATATTGCAAATTCCCGTCTTAGTGAGCACCTACGTCCTATAACTAACTCCTATATAAAATTTGAGATTCCTAGCACATGTAGTTTCTGAAATTTCGTGATGAGTGAGTGACCATTCGATTTTATATAATATATAGATAAATATTACAGGAAAAGTTAAGATATACCAAAAGAAATAAAGACTTCGTTTCTTTTGATATAAATAATACATTAAATTAAAATCAGTTTCATGCTGTATCCCGCATGTAGCAGTGTAGATAGAGGGAATCCAGTGATAAGACACTCTGTTTCGAATATTTTAAAAAAGTCCTTCGGCTTTTTATAAACAATAAGTGTAAGCGAGCGAAGCCGCGTTTGAATCTCTAGTTTTTAAAAATGTTTTTAAAATTTGCATTAATATGAATTGCCTTGGTGCCTGAGCGAAGAAATGAAAATATTAATAAATAATATTTAATTCCCATGAGTGAGGATCGAACCCACAACCGTCGCGTTACAGTAACATCCTTGTGCCCCTGAAAATGTTTCATTTCCTCGATTATTTGTCTAATTATTATTATTTATTTCATATTTACAATCACGGAGAGTTATAGTACATAGAATTTACAAGTTAATTAATATCAAAAACATATAATTGTATCATATATTTTGTACAAATAACTTAATGATTGTTAGTATTCAAGTATCGCTTTAACGCTGTTTGTACAAAGTCAACACTAGACAAGCGTCAACATTCTGATTGGATGTTTACAAAGAGCGTGTTACTAATATACACGTACGTATTCTTTGAGCTTACTATTCGGTTCACGGAACGGAACGGAACGGAAAGGACCACCCCTTCAAGGAATTCGAACGTGTTACCCTATGCTAGTTATTAGGCCTTGTTGCGTAAATAAATTAATTTTAATCAAGTAAAATGAGAGCAATTAACCCTCCTTTTCACGCCGGCTCCTCTTTCTGTACGTGTGAAGCGTGTAATGAGAGCAGGATATGCATTACTTTCGTGTCACGCTTGTGGAACTGGTGTCGTGGCATATGCAATGAAATCTTACGCGTATATTAAATTAACTGGTAGCTAGTGTGTTTTAGGGAGACGTGTTTGAGTGTGTTTGAGTGTTTTGAGTTATTAATGATAACCATTTATTATTTTGAAATTTATTAATAAATAAATTTAATCAAATAATTCTGTTTGCATGGCAGGATAGGCAGAGGAAAACTAGTGCTAAGACGCTCCGTTTCCCACTTACCGCCGAATTCTGGAGGCAATGCGTGTTGTGTGGCGGAAATCAACGCCGCACTTTTGCATCATCACCAGAGCGAAGAAATGAGAATATAAATTTAACTAAATATTTAATTTCCTTGAGTGGAGATTGAACCCAGAACCAATCGCGTTTATGTCTGATATTAATATATATTTTTTTTTTTAATTAAAAGTCAAGTTTTGTTTTATTTTTACTGTGTAACAATTTAATTTCTAAATTGTATATATTTAAGATATGTCTGTATGTTTTTCATATTCAATTTGAAACGCTACATGCAGAACCGCGTAACTACGAGGCCACTATTTTCATAAAGCATGGACGCCACGCACCAAGCGCGCTACGTACAATGCATTCACCGAGAAATGTTTTAACTGTGAAAGCCTATTGCCTAATTTGCATTCACAGTTTCTCCCACGCGCCGCCTTTTTTTTGTTTGTAAATTGCATAGGTTTGTTCAGCGTTACTTTTTGCTCTCTAAACTGTTCATGGAATACGGACTTTATTTTAAACTAACTTTTACACGCTTCTCCACTCGCTTGGTCATAGATATATTATGCTTTTTCGATATATGCTTACTTACTTACTTACTTTTATAAGATTACGCAGCGGACTCATAGAATGAGAGCTTCCGTTATTTTAACATTTTCTTATTTATAATCCAATCTATAAGCCTTATCGTTATGTTATATAGCCCATAGCCTCTCCCAATAAATGGGCTATATCACACAACGAACACAGAATTTTTCAAATTGAACGCATGTTTCCTAAGATTAGTGAGTTCAACCAAACAAACTCTTCCATTTCATAATATTAGTGTAGATAATAAAAATTTAAAGCATTGTTACATTGCAAGTAACCAACAAAAGCTTTTGAATCGACACTAACTTAAAATACAGTAATAGTTGTAATGACTATTGTAATTTCTTTAGTAAGTAATTATATAATAAAAATCAGCTTCACGCTGTATCCCGCACATAGCAAAGTAGGCAGAGGGAACCCAGTGTTAAGACACTCCGTTCCCCACTTTCTGCTAAATTCTGGAGGTATTGCGTGCGCGCTTTGCCTCGACACGAGAACGAAGAAAATGGAAATATAAACGTAAATAAATATTTCACTTCCTAGAGTGGGGGATTGAACCCACAACCGTCGCGTTACAGTCATACCCTTATGCCTGCACCAAACGGCCTCAAATATATAATCCTATGATAAAAGTTAAATTTAATTCTTCTCTAATGACTATTTTGGGTGTTAATTATCTTAAAAATCACGAGCTATGAGACGTGCAGGACAAGGGTAACCTCCTCATTAATCATCCAGGGTGTGCTATCTCAGCCTCGTCCGCTCGTCAATCCACATTTTCTGTTTATTATAGTACTATGAAGATCGCTGCTGTAAGAGTTTTATGAGAAACAGGTTATTTTTTTTTGCTTTAAATATGTTTAAGGATAATTTGTATACTTTGTAAATCAATATACCACATTATTATTAAATCTCTTATTATTCTTTGCATTATTTTCTAAGAAGCTAGCTTATCTCTGAATAACTGAATAACTCTGAAGAATCTGCCTTACCGAACCCACACCTCTTGGAAGCCGCCCAACCGTTGAACCTTGTCAAATAGTGGGAACCTTGCAAGTGATACTCATTTTTAAAGAAATGTGGGAACGAGTCCCGTTTATGCCTCCAGAATTTAACGAAATATGGAGAACAGAGTGTCTTAACACTAAATTCCCTCCGCTTATCATGCTTTGTACTAAATGCAGTAGCAGCACAATATATTCCCATTATACATCTATTTCTTGAGGCATTTCACGACGACTGTACGAGCTCGAATTAAATATACATGTAATCTGTTAACTTCATACTCCAAAGCCAACAATGTTTGCAAGATTCATTACCCTGCTGGGCCGGCTCTGTTGAAAACGATAAGAATTAAGGATTGTTGTTTTATTATTTCGGTTCAAGCTCTCTTTGAATTTCCTTGTGTTCTCATATAATTAGCTAAATCCTTCTTTGTAAATAATAAATGGTGTTTCTCTAAGAAATTGTAGGGGATTCATTATCGACGGCGTTTTGTATAGACGTTTCTGTTATATTACTCTTGCTAGTGTGTGATGTATATTAGCCAATTAAGATTAGTAATTAAGCTTATGGTATTTATGGATATATCCAATTATGGTGGATGATTTGTTTTTAAATGTTAATTATAGAAGAAATTAATTATCAATATTCAAATTGATAATATTTATAAAATTGACAAATTTCATAAAGACCAAAAGAGGTCAGTCGTGGCGCGACTGATTGTGGGTTCGATCCCTACTTGAGGAAATTAAATATTTACTATTTTCATTTTCTTCGCTCTGGAGTTAAGGCAAAGCACAGCGTTGAGTTTCGCTACCCAATACGCAATGCCATCAGAATTCGGCGGAAAATGGGAAACAGAGTGTCTTAACACTCCATCTGCCTGCTGCTGTGGCGGGATACAGCGTGAAGCTGATTTAATACATTTCATAAAGATAACATATTTCACTTTACAACAGAAATTAGATACACAAGTTGCCTTACTTATATATAAAATATTGTCCTAACCATCGTATTTACGAGAAAAACGACAGGAAGCATCAATCATTTCAATTCATCTACTCTCCTATAAGAGTGACATACTATTATTATTTCCGTTTTTTCGATCGACATTAAAAAAACCCCTTTTATATTGCACAAGCCTATTTTTTCTGATGTACGTAACATACATTCGACTGTAATTAATGCTATTGTTAGTAAAACTACAATCAATATTTTTGACCTGATTTCTATTATGGCCCCACACTTTGAAGTTGAATCATTTGAAGTTTTTGTGCCTTTAAAATAATAACCAATATTTGTTTCAACTTTTATCTTTCAACAAACTCAATAACGTAAAAGCTTTGATTAAAAACAAACTTCCATTTTCTTATCCCGAGCTGGAACACCTGAGGAGAGTATACGTTTACTCTAGCGCTAGCAATATATAAGATAAATTTAACAGATTATTGGTAAATATATAGGCAAGTATGTGAACGTGACAGGTTGTGGGCTCGATTCGCAATCGAGGAAATTAAATATTTAATATTTTCATTTCTTCGCTCTGGTGTCTAGTCTGGTGTCTCAAGAATGCGGTGGAAAACGGGGAGCTTAACATGTTAACATTAGGTTCCCTCTGCCTAATTTCAGCGTATGCGGCACACAGCAAAAAACCAAAATAATAATAACAATAATATGATATTATATTTACAATATCTTAAATGTATCTCCACAGATATACATATATATATATAATTCAAAGACTGACATAGATAAACAAAACATTGAACCACCTAATGGTTACTATTAACCACTAGATGTGGCAATAAAAATATTTTACCTTTTCCCCCATCCCCCCTATTTGCAGAGAGTAGGCGAGAGGCGGCAGTCACGCGACGGCGTATTGCTGTAGTGACCATTAGTACTAATTTCGCCGCCCGCACCAGGTTTACGACCAGACTATACTATGTCCAATATAGAAAATGATCGCTTAATTACAACCCTTATTACTTTAATGATAAAGATTATTTTTCATTAGCAATCCACCGTTATGTTTAGATTCGTCCCCGCCATTTCTAATGCCGCAATGATAACCGAAATGTTGCTCCGAACTATATAAATTTAGATATTATTTATGTTATTGTATTATCTGTTTTTATTATATTATGGTATTTCTACCATTATTTATTCATTGGGATCTCATTTACTAGAACAAAACAATCAACTTCGTTATTTACCTATTTTATGTTAAAAAAAATAAATAAACCAAAAGTGAGGAATATCTAAAATCGAGTAAACTAAAAAAAATGGTCAAAAAAGTAAAATTTGTTCAGTCTGTCAGTTTGTAAATATACAAATTAAAAGTAAAAAATATATAGACTGGAAATGTCAGAAATCGATTTATATAGTGCCTTAGCATATAATTTTAGTATAGGTACGAAGAATATTTATAATATACAGTCGTAATTACGACCCATCTCTACCGGGCAAGTCACCGTCTGTCGGGTCCGTTAGTATCAAATATTTGAACATACTTTTAAATAGAATATTTATTAAAAACATAAATAAAAAATATCAATAAATGTAAAAAAAACGAAAAATATTTACTGAAAATTAAACATGGAGCACACAGAACTCTTCAAAAAAATAATATCAAAACATCACAAAAACGTTTCATGATTTGAGTTATTTTGTTAATATGTTATAACAGAATAATATTTACATTATATAATAATAATTGAGGTTGTCAAGGTGCAGAGCTAGTGGCTGACTAACCACGATGGCTGTGGATTCGATTCCCACTCGGGGTAATGCATTATTTTGATTTTCTCGCTCTGGTAATAAGAGAAAGCGTAGTTCCAACAGTATTTAAAAAGTAGGACGATGCGTAGATAACATCATAAAATATTATTAATAACATGTAATAATAATGTAATTATTAATATTCAAATATATATATTATATAAATATTTCACAGAATCCACAAAGAAGGTTCTTTAGGTTTTTTGATCGGGGCTTTACGATTTTTCTTGTGAGGAAAATAAATCTATTTTATGTTAAGACCTTCATAGAGATGGTTTCCGTCGGTGTGTAACGTCGTGAAATCTGACAGGTGACGGGAATCTGACTACAATGGGTACGCCACCCTTATCGCTAAAAGGAAAATAAATGAGGCCACTTTTTCCTACTTTATGACCAAGTCACTCTGTTTTCCTTTTTGATTGCATTGTTGAACGCATAACATATTTCTGAGATGTTTATTATATAAAACGCGGCTTTTCTTTGTATGTCTCAGTGGGAACCTATTTCAAATTATTCAATTATTTAGACTACCTTTTGAAAATTTCCAGTACATAAATATCACTTAATTAATAATGAAATTAAACTGAAAATAACAATTATTTTGTAACACAGATTAAGGTAAAATTACGAAGTAAGAGATATTTCCAATTCCGGTCGTAGGCATTCCCCTTGGGTATCTTAATGAAGGAGAACTATAAAACAATTATCCGCATCGAAAGAACTACGAGAAGAGAGTGCAGATCGCTCATCCAATATAAGATAAGTGATTAGAGACAAGGTGAATAACGGAATTCGTTTAATTTAAATGCTCATTTCTATTTATTACGGGGTTAAGTAGAAAATAATTGAAAAACACTGTCTTCGTAACATTATTTAAAGATTTTCTTTTTTTCTATTTATTTATTTATTTTTAGGCTGAGAGAGCCTAATGCTAAGACACTCTGATGCCCATTTTATGGTGAACTCTGGAGGCATTGCGAGTTGATCTCAGCGCCACTTTTATCTCGACATAAGAGAAATTGAAATATTAAATATCTCACTTTCTTGAGTAGGAATCGAACCCACAACCTGTCCCGTTTACAATCACACATTTATGCTTCTGCCCCACAACATGCCCCAAAAAGAAAAAGGAGAAGAAAAATCTTTCATTTTTTATTTCGTAAAAATACATAGCCAAATATGGGCTTGCGTTATGTCAAGAAAAAATACGACGTTCATTAGATTCGTATACGCCTTAACAGGAAACATGACTAAAAGGCACATTTATTAAAATTATACTAAATCAAAATCAAGATTTTCTACACAATTTCTGTATAAAAACCTAGTAATTTAAGTTATCTAGTAAAAAAGCGGTGTCCGGGTTGACAAGGTTGAGTTCCGCCACTCACCCCTTAGTAAAACTGAGAAATAGAGTGTGTTAACACTAAGTTACCTCTGCCTGACTTGCTATGAGCAGGATACAACGTGAAGCTGATTATTATTAAAAGAGATATTTTATCGAAATTCCTACAGGTTTTATAGTCCACGCAAACATAACACACACATAATATCGCTAGTACTTATATAGATAAAACAAAATTATTATCATTAAACAATTTATTCTGAATAAATCACTCGAGTAAGAAACGGAAAAATCATATTATTCGAAACGGTTCCAACGGAATTTTTCTTTGTATATTTATCTTAGCAAGCATAACAAGTAAAAAGGGGAACGTAACACGCCTCTTACACGTACAAAGTGATGTTATTCTATTTGCACAGCCAGTCATCTTTTACATGTACTCCGTTGAGATTGTTTTTTATATATAATTTTCATATAACATTCGAATTAAGATATAAAATATTGAATCAACATCGTTATAATAATAATAATTTTTTTTTTTCATCTTCATACAGAGGGAACCTAGTGTTAGGACACTCCCGTTTCCCATTTTTCGCTAAATGAGAGGCATTGCATGTTAAGTAGCGGGGCTCAACGCCGCACTTTGCCTCGACACCAGAGCGGAGAAATGAAAATGTTAATTATTTAATTTCCTCGAGTGAGAATCGAACCTACAACCAATCGCGTTTACAGTCACACACTTATGCCTCTCGTAATAATTATTTCTATACAATAAAGTAAACATAATATTTAAAATTTCATATTTAAACCAAAAAAAAAACAGACTTAGTATAACCTACATAATACTACAAATAAACTATAACAAAAATATCGATCCACACCAAATGTACGGTGAAGAGAGCTAACGGCACGAGAAGAATTGCCTTTTACGGATCAGCTAACTTCTCAAGGCGTCTTTGGGCGGGCGGAGATCTGGTGAAATGAATTGTTCTTGACTTACCAGGAGCTAACGTTACATTATTGCGAAACCTTTGTGGCTTTTAAACTGTGTTTATAGAAACTGGGCCTGGATGGATTGGAAATGGTAACTCATCTGGTCTGGTTCTCTATCTCTATCTTTTTGAGGGTTTCGTGTCAATCGCTTTGTTTGTTACCTATGTAAGCTAGTACAATACAATAATATAACTAGCATTTAAATATTTTTCTCATCGGCTTAGAGTGTAAACCTGCTAAAAGCCTATCATGTAAATAATGAGGAGAGAAAAAATAATCTTTTTAAAACGATGACTTCGTTGGTATTTTCAGAAGATTTTATAATTTTGAAAATTGATTTGTATTCTCTATTATATAAAATTAAATAAACGAGAAAAACAAAAAAAAACAGATTTTGCAGGTTTACACCCTAAGCCTAGATTATGATATTGTGAAAATATCAGCCTTCTTCAAACCTTCGAAAAAGAAACATTGATAGAATATCAAAATGTCATATTTTATATATACTAGGAACCGCCACATGCTGTGCATGGTGGGTAGAGCTAAGCGAAGCTATGTTGTGTGTGTCGTGAAGGAGTTAGGAGGAGTAGGATTACGAAACACTACCTAATAGGGTACCTAGGTACATATATATATCACAATATTTTAGGTAAGCATAATTTAATTTTGGTTCCACTAAAGAAAGAAATACAATTATTTCGTTTGCAATACGAAGATCTTATTAAAAAAAAGAAAATTCATAAAGCTATTACTTCAAAAAACTCGACGCAGCGCTACAGTACAGGAGGCTGAGCTCAAAATTAATATCTAAATTTGGAACGGAATTCGGAATTATTTAATCTCACCAAAGCAGTTTCATCAAAGTATGTGTGTGTAAATACTTTTGGCTTTTTGATGGGAAATGAACAAAATTCTTAATTAAAAAACCTACCAATCAGGTAAGGTTGAGTTGTGTTAAGACACTCCGTTCTCATTAAGACACTTCCGTTCTCCATTTTCCGCCGAATTCTCGAGGCGTGCCTATTGAATGGCGGAATTCAACGCCGCGCTTTTCTGTGTTATTCGTTAGAGCGAGGAAATGAAAATATTAAATATTTTATTTCTCCGAGTGGGAATCGAGCCCACAACCGTCGTATTTACCTTCCCACTTTTGTTCCCCTTCACACGACGCCCTCCTAAAAACCTATATAATATATATAATCATGGATAAGTAATGTAAATTGCATCTTTTTTTAATATAAGCGAACAATGTACACACAATAAATCGTTAAAAGAATAATCTCCTTAGATTAGATTTGAAGAAATATTAAACTTTTAATTAATATAAGTACTATTCAATTTCTGTTCTGTTCTAAAAATAAATACTCAGAGAGGTAGTCTTTAGCAAAACGCATTTAATATATTTGAACTGAAGCCTGTTTAAGTATATATACGGCGTTAAGTTCCGCCACTCAGCACGAAATGCCTCCAGAATTCGGCGGAAAGTGGGAACTGAGTGTCTCAATACAAGATTTCCAAATTCCCTCTACCTATCCTGCTATGCTCGGTATACAATGTGATACTGAAGTAGACTTAAAGCATGGACGAATAACTTAAATACCTATTATTCGAGATTAAATTTGAAGTTTTTCTTCAAATATAATCGATTCCCAGCCCCTCTAAACAATAATCGAAGCATTAGGAAGATTATCATATCTCTTAATGCTACATAATTCACATTAATATAGTAAAGTGCTTGGAATAGAATGAAAGATACATTTTTTCTTCTCAGCAGTCACATTTGGCAATTCGCACTCAATTTCCCTAAAATCCCCTATAACATAACAAAGATGTGTCGAGTGTTTTTATTTGGCGCTTTTCAATTACAGGAAATAGTTTTTGTATTATCATTTGTGAGTTTATGGGTACATATACTTTCTGAGCGAAATACACTGTTTATAATACATACTAGTGGACACGAACGCGGCTACGCCCGCTTGAACTATACGAATATTTATTAAATATATTTATGAAATTATTTTCAGTTTTCAATAGAGAGATGCGTTAAGCAAGCTCATTTGCGTTGCTTAGCAACGGTCACATGGCGACGGTTGTTATTAACATGGCGGAATAAATTGCATGTCAAGTTAATAAGTATTTTAATATATTAGTATATATCGAAAATATTACAAATATGAGAAAAAAAGTATCCCATATTCATCCCGAGACCCTCAAGTATCTCTATATGAGTATTTTATCACAATTAAATTAGCGGTTTGGCCCTGATTGCGTTAAAGACAGACAGAGTTACTTTGAAATTTATAATATAAGTATGGAGATACTTACGATTTAAATAATAATCTAGTGATTACATGTTATACGTAGTCGTAGCGCAGTGGCAGAATAGTGAGGGTCGTGGTTTCGATCCCCATTCAGGACAATGGAATATTTAATATTTTTCCTATCTCGCTCTGGTAACGCAATGTGCGACGATAAGTTGCGTCACTCAACAATACCAATTCAGTGTCTTGACACTAGGTTCTCTCTGTCTATCCAGCTACAAGCTAGATACAGCGTGAAGCTAAAAGAAAAGAAAAAAAAGAAGATAAATACGTATGCTAAGCATGTACATTTTTTACTTGAGTACAGAAAGCTAATTTAAATATTACACATTAACCTATATATCTATCTATGCATATATCTATCTATATTAAATTAAATAGTGATGTTATTCAACCGCCTCGTAGTGTCGCCCCGGGCGGTTCTCTTCTGTAACTCCCTAATAAGTAACTTGTTATTTCGTAACAGTTACTTATTACTCTAACGTTCCATGTCCGCCTCGAGCCGATTAGTAAACCATTCATTTACCTCGTTAGTAAAGTTTTTCCCCTTTAAGTATGTTTAGTTACCACTACGGTTTAGTAGAGGACGTATGGTGCAGCGGTAGAAGGGTGTGACTGTAACGCGACGGTTGTGGGTTCGATCCCCACTCGAGGAAGTGAAATATTTATTTACTTTTATATTTCCATTTCTTCGCTCTGGTGTCGATGCAAAGCGCGGCGTTGAGTTCTGCCACTCAACACGCAATGCCTCCAGAATTCGGCAAAAAGTGGGGAACGGAGTGTCTAAACACTAGGTTCCCTCTACCTACCCTGCTCTGCTTTTTCATTTCTACCTGATTTTATACATTACCTCGGCAATAAGAATCGTACCAGATGCAACCGTAATATGATTCTGGAAAGAACGTAACATTTCTATTTGACTCCATAAGACCTATAAGTTATTTTATTATTATATATAATACTTCTCGCTAAAGGATTTCTGTTTAAGTAAATTTTAAAATAAACGAAATTATAGAAAACATGTTTCACTTATCTTCTATTCTATTTTTTATCTATTTATCTATCTTTGTAATCTATCTTTAGCTAATCTATTAGAGGCATGTGCTAATTTAAATATCAGTTTATTCATATAAACAAAATACACTTCAATTTTATTATATAATGTTGTTATGTAATGGAAGCAGCAAATTGAAATTTACCTTTACTCCTAAGTGAATAAAGATTTTGTGATTAAACTTTGTTGTTTCAAATTTGTAACAATTAAGTTTTTGGTGGAATTGAAATCGATACTCGATACTAATTTATTTTATATAAAACTAGAAGAATTCTTCGTTAAAAAGTTTTCTTTTAATAATTTTACAACTTTCAAAGTTTTCTATACTCTCACAGTGATTCCAGAATCTATTACAGAGTTTAAGCTCTACTTAAAACGGGATTCATGTTAAGTGGAGCAATGTAGGTGGAAATCTACTTTTGCATAAGCTACCAGTAAATGGCATATGATCTCTTCTTTATTTATTTAATAATAAATAAAGAACGGAGGATAACTATAATTTTTCTTTATATTTTTTAATATAGGTATATTATTTTAGTTTATAGCCACTAAACCAATAATAGTCAGCTTCACGCTGTATTCCGCTCACAGCAGGGTATAGAGGGAACTTAGTGTCAAGATATTCCCTTTCCTCACTTTTTACACAATTCTAGAGGCATTGCGTGTTGAGTGGCGCAACTGAACGCCGCGTTTTTACCTCGACACCAGACCAGACCCCGTCACACCACGTGCCTCTGCACCACGATCTCAATAACTCAATAAATATTTTTTCGGTAAATGTAAAAGATAACGTAAAATAAATCTGTAAAAGATAAAAGTTTTTTACGATAAAACATTCTATACCTAGTCTAAATTAGAGTTGTAACTGTGAAAGCCTGCTCTACTATCGGCAGCTATCACTCGAAAAAATCAAATTAATTAATTTAAAATATTCTTTATTTTGCATTTTATTTTGTATTGAAAATAAATAAATATTTTACCAACATTTAAAAATGTTATCAACATATTAAATCTTTCCAAAAGATTTATATGAGGGGCTGCCGTAGTATAAATACGTATTTGGATTTGCTGAAATCGGGTACAAATGGTTGTTATCCACGTTTTATTTCCTCATTTTATACCCACCCACCTGCAGGGTTTATTTAAGCTCGCTGTGGAAAAATGTTTAATTATCCCCATTCTCTTTGTCCTTTCCCCCATTTTACTCCCGCTTTAGTAGTGAAATAATACTGACTAATAGAAGAGGGTTTCGTGAGAGATCTCACATTGAAATAATACGTTGTTTTCTTGTTAAACTGTGTTTTTATTTATTAAATTAATTATAAATTTCTATAAATACAATATAATATTAATACAAAAAATATAATATTATTTATTTACTTCTATAAATAATTAATAAAAAAAATATAATATTTATCACGTTCATTAAAATAAACTTAAATTTATCACTCCCCTATTTCCACAATACACTCTTACGCCAGCATTTTGTCACAAAGGTCCTTTCAACCTTTTCAGGAAAGTTTCAATGGAGAATTCATTCGATTTCTCCCGTATATGTAACTACATCATTTGCCCAGGTTTTATACAGGCCTTTATTTCCGCAGCCAGGAGCTCGTTCTATGTAACATGACGCCATATAAAATGTTTATACAGCCAAGATGGAATGTTAAAGTTTTACGCAACCATTTTTGCTTAATTTGCCAAATAGATAAGAGAAACGTCGTACATTTTGTTTGGCTTAAATTAACCATTCTTGGCATAAAAATTGTATCATTAATTTTTAAATACTGTGTGTGTATAGCTTTACGCTGTATTCGTTTAATATAGTGATTACTCTAGTTACAATATGCACTCAAAAATTAGTAGTTTTTTTCTTTTTTTTTCAGCTTCACGCTGTATCCCGATTATATCTGGGTCGGCAAAAGGAACTAAGTAATGTTAAGGCACTCTGCTCCCCACTTTCCGCTGAATTCTGGAATGGCGGAACTCAACGCCGCGCTTTGCCTCGACACCAGAGCGAAGAAATGAAAATATTAAATATTTAATTTCCTCCTGTGTATGTCGAACCCACTACCTGTCCGGTTTACACGCTTACTGCGCCAGGACTGGCCTCAGTAATATTCATAACAAGATTATAAATGAAATCATACAGCCGAATAACCTCTAAGTACTTAACACAATCTTTTAATAGCCAAGCGATCAACTCCAAAAGATATGAGAACAAAAGCGCCTAACTTTAATTAATTTGAATAAGATTTTCATTCTTTTATTTCAGTTTAAGTATATTAATTAACACCATTTTGGCGCAGTAGGTGAATATATATGTAAAATAAATAGTTGTGGGTTGAATTCTACTCCTACGTAAATTAAATAATTATATGTACACTCATATTATTATACCATCTCGCATATACCAGAATAGGCAGAGGGATCCTGGTAACCTATTGTTGATATATTTCCGTTCCCAATTTCCACCGACTTCAGGTAGCATCGCACTTTGCCTGAGGACACAGCGAGGAAGAAAATGTAAATATTAAATATTTAATTTCCTCAAGTGGAAATCGAACCCGTAATATACAACATAACAAATACATCCAAATTACTCATTAAATTTATATAAAATATACATAAATATTAATAAAAATAAAACCTACATTTACATCAACGATGTAATCATGAAAAAAAAGATATGATTTTTTTTTCATTTTTCATTTAAAATTTTCATTTCGCTGTTTTCTATCAAAATTAAATTATAAAAGCTCATTTAGTGCGACATATTTCATAAGTGCTTAACGGAAGTAATATCGCGGACGGAAAAGCACGGTAAATAAAAATAATCAGGGCAGTTGTTAAATATACCTACAGTTTAATTTACTGGGTCATATGAAGAATATTTTTAATATTTTTTTTATGATTACGTTTCAATTTGATACTTTTACTTATAATAATTATATTATAATTCAATCTATATAAACTATATATTTATATTTTATAGTTAGTTAGTTTTTTTATTATAGAAAAATTGAGTGTCCTTATTTAAAGTGGATATTGAGTGTTTGTACACTCAAAATCTTGTGGACGAGTGTGTTCTTAATATAATATATTATAATATATACACAGATACAAAATATATATTTGTATAAAGCTGAGTAGGAATTTATTACGCTATATATTTTTTTTAACTTTACGTTATACCCCGTGCATAACGGAGAGTAGGCCGAGGAAACCTGGTATTAAGACACTCCGTTCCCCATTTTTCGCCGATTTCTAGAACCATTTCTTGTTGAGTGGCGGGACTCAACGCCGCGCTTCACCAGAGCGAAGAAATGAATCGAACCCATAACCAGTCTCCTTTACAATCAAACGCCACGCGGACCTGTACATAATATGTACGGACGAAACCAAATATATTTTACTAGTGAGAAGTCCAACACCTGCAATAAAAACTTCACTGCAGCTTCCATTAAACAGTTATGATATTCAGACGCATATCATCGTCGACGAAAGTCAGAATTAAAAGCTAGGAACAACTTTTAATCCGAAAACCATTTTTAAGTCCTGTACGAGTATATACCGTCGCGTCGCTTGAGAAAATTAAAATTCAGCGACAAATTTGGTATAATAACTCACAAAAGTTTTAACGTAACCTCACGCCTCTCCAAACTTCCACATCCAATTGATTTGTAAGCTTTAATAGAATTTTACATGGATCGGTAACACCTTTTCTCTTTTTGGTGAGTTTTGAACAAAAATCAATAGTTTATTATTTGATTAAATTTTATCTTATGTAGGTAAGAATTTTCAGTTTTGAACTAAAATCTAAATCCATTAAGGGCTTTTAATTAAAAGCTTCATATTATAAAACTTAAGGCTTGTTTGGTTGAATGCGGTAATCTCAGTAACTCATAATTTGAACTGAAAAAATATTTTTACGTTGGATCCATTTATTAAGGAATAACCATATGCTATATACTAACAGCTGGATGCGAAGAGCTGAAGATTGAGCTCAGTGGCATATTCTTGGAGATACATCTGTCCCATAGTGGACCTGGACAGACTAATGATGATGATGATGATGATGATATTACATCACGTTATTAATTTTGATGTAACTTTTAGTTTTGTTTTTTAGTTTAGAGTTGCTTCGTGCATTTAGAGTGTGTCTTCTATCAAACATTATTCTAAATTATATCCATTCGACCTCGGGGGCAAAGGTGCAAGTAAAAAGGAAATGCAAAAGAAACAATATAATAGTAATGTTTTACCAAAATTATGTATTTAAGTTGCATTTTAATATTATAATAAATAACTAGATATATATCCTAGAAAGAATTTTTTTTCATCAGCCTTTTAAAGTCCACTGCTGGACATAGGCCTCCCCCAATGCTCGCCACTCCGTCCGGTCCTGCGCCCTTTGAATCCAGCGGATTCCCGCTGTCTTCTTGAGGTCGTCGGTCCACCTGGTTGGAGGGAAAGTAATTTTAAAACAGTGTAATAAATGCACCTACTTTTTATCTTTACAAGCATATGGTATATAAGACCAAATCAGTTTAAATATCCTAATTGACTCAATAACTGTCTCAAGAGGCTTTAACTGAACAAATAATACTAACAGTTTCATACTTTACTTAAGAAGAAGAGTCTCCAGAACAAATCTACAAAACTTATTTCTGCAACTTTGCCTTGTCTGAGATTACATTAAAGAAGAGAAACTGGATCATTTTATTAATTGAAAACGTAGCGTTCTATCTCGACAATAACGTTTGCCTTTACTATGTTTGTAATGAAAATAATATTCTTAAGTTATCTAAAGGGCCGTAATAGTATTGTTTAGTGTATTGTTGTAAATAGCAAATGTAATTGATAAATAACAAATAAAAAATAATTTTAAATATAGTAGAGTAAATAATTATTATGAAAGGGTTGGTTTTGTGCATAAAATTACTGTTATCAATATGAGAATTAGAAAAAACCTCCATAATATTGATTCGTTAAAAAAAAATATATAAATATAATTACAAAATAGATATACAATAGCGTTTGAATGTAAACGCAGTTGAATTTCCACTTGAGAAAATGAAATATTTAATATTTTCATTTCGTCGTTGCGAAAGCGAAAAGCGAAGCGAAGCGCGGCGTTGCATTTTGCCACGCAACACACAAAACCTCCAAAATTCAGCGGAAACTTGGGAGCGGAAGTGTCTTAATCGGAACGGAGTGTCATAACACTAGGTTCCCAGGTTCCCTCTGCCTACCCTGTAATGTGTGAAACTAAACAAAAACAGTTATTTAAAGTATCCCCTTGCTAAATTATCACAGAATATTTGGACTAACTCGCGACACAGACAGACACCGTAAGAATAGCGTTAAACTCAGTAGACATATAGAGGATCATAAATTGCAGTACGCTTTGCACCGTTCCTGAATGTATTGTAAGCATGCCGTGCATTTTCACTTCCAGTGTGAACTAGAATCGTTCGTGACATTTGTTACCTGTGAAAGCGGAACCCTCTGTGTAGCTTCCCAAAAGGATACATTTTTGCAAAGATGCATAGACTCGTTCTAATTTGCAATTTTCCTATTTAAATATATTTTATGTATTTTCTTCTCCAATACATATTTTATTTTAACTATTTGTATTCATACTAGCAGTCTAACTTATTGTTATATTATACAAAATGTTTACATAAGTTATAGTCTGTTTATTATTCTGATATATAAGCTGTTTTACTGAAAAGTTTCACCTAATTCCAGCTTATCCTATATACAGACAGGTAGGCAGAGGAAACCTAGTGCTAAGAACCACTAAACCGTTCTCCACTAAAGTTTTAACTAAATCCGTTCTGTAGTTTTTACGTAAAAGTGAGACAAACATCCATTTTCACAAACATTCACATTTATAATATCAACAGGATTACAATAAATCTTTAACAAATATCATCTATTACTTAAAATATATTAATATAAAGGAGACAAGCAAAGTTTACCTACCACATAGCATTACCACGTCGCACTCTGTATTTCCTTTCTTCGCGAAGTGAATAACCCGTTTCCAATAATCTCATGATCCTTATTTACTAGCATGGAGTTCGTGGGCCTGACTTTTGCGCTCACTTCTGTCAAAACTCTACGAACCTTATATGTACTTGTATTTACTTTGCCGCTTTCCTTTAACATTGGAAAATAAAATTGACTTACTGAATAAAAACTATACATATTGTTTTATTAAAATTTTTCTGATTCAACTATCGCTGTACACACAGCAGAGTATGCAGAGAGAATAATAAAAATAATAATATACTTTATTGTACACCACAAAAAAAACAGAGAAATAAAAAGCTAGTGTTAAAACACTCCGTTCCCCACTTTCCACCGAATACCGGAAGCACTGCGTGCTGAGTGGCGAAACTCAACGTCCCGCTTTGCTTCGACACTAGGGCGAAGAAATGGAAATATAAACTTAAATATTTCATTTCCTCGAGTGGGAATCAAACCCACAACCAGTCGCGCTTACAGTCACACTAAATATTAAAAATATAAAAGACCCTTACAACTTACAATAGAAAAAAAAATTATGAATTCTGTTAGTCTACTCTATACTGTAATACCTATATACTTCCACGTGATCGCACACGAACTAACTCATAAATATTTAATACGGTTTCGTAAATTTACTTTGATGAAATATTTAAACTTGCCCTATGGGTATAAAGCCCGAGACAGAGAATGTCTGAAACAAAGATGTGCCGACGGCTAGCAAAATCCTTGTCTCTACATATTCTACCTACAGCCTTGCATACTATGCTATATTATAGTCGTATATTGTATTTTTGGTATGTACATTGTAACTTAAAATTTTATTCTTATCTGTACAAATCTTCCCGAAATTTTAAAATATAATAGTAGTATTTTAGTTTTATAGAAAAAAAACCTAATATGATGTCGAATCGATTTTTTATTGTTTCTGTTTAAAATATGTTATTAAGAATACCATTTATCTATTATGTAAATTTGTAGTTTTTTATGCCTTTTTTTCATGGTATCCTATACAAATTTCATATAATCTGAAAATAGCACAGTTAGTATCTTTGTTCCAATTCAGCTCCAACTGCAGCCTTCTTGTAATACCAGTATTTCCCGATTAATTAAGAATTGGCAGGTCACCAAACTTTTCTAATGAGCAACTACATCGTGTGCTCTAATCTAACGAGGGTTTCATTTCAACGATGTAAACTTTATTCGTTTCTAATTAAAATTGTATGAATGTAAATATGAATGACATTTTTTTCTAATTAATTAATAGATATATAATAGAATACAAATTGTTTGAATAAAAATTCTGATTTTGATTAAAATAAACAAGAAATTTTACTTAAACATTATAAACACTACTTCTAAGATCGATTCCACTCATTATTCTTGAATGCATCTCGCCTGTTAAATAGCTTCTCTCCCTTCTGCACCTTATTGTACAACGAGCTATCGACGTAGTAATTGGTAACCGGCTATCAACCTATTTTACCGATCGCTTAATTTGATTACTTTTTTTCTGCACACAGCAGAGTAGATAGAAGACACTCTGTTGCCCTTATTCCACCGAATTCTGGAGCATCTGGATACCAGAGCGAAAAAAATAAAATATTAATTATTGATTGATTGATTTCTCGATATATGGCGTTTCGAGCGTGCCAGTTGAGCACAATTCATTTCGCCAATGTCACTTTGTATGGAAAACACACGAAGGAAATTGACCGGTAATAAAAAAGATAAATATACACAATTATAGAATACATGTAAAAAAAAGAGATCCTGTTATTAAATATTTTTTGTTTACAGTCACCCACTTGTACCTAAGATACTCTCGTACACTAGAAATTGTCAAAAAAGAATATAAAAAAAGACAGAATTATGTAACTAACTGCAATACGGTACGGTACGGTATCTATAAAACATTGGGTACTGCATTGAATTGTAAAATGGAAAATAAGTGAACAACCATTCATTGCAAAGCTAAGTAAATCTATTGGCAATAAATCTTATGACAGATATCTATTGGTTCAAGTGTGTTTATGTTTTGGGAATGAATATGTGTAGTGTAGAGTAAATAGGTTTCATTATTTAAAAACGTGCTTAAAATAAATAAGTTAATTGAATTATTTATAATTTAGCTAGATATTTATAAATAATTGAAATTATTTATAATAGAGAGACAGATATAATAAATAATAATAATCATATTTTTCTTCTAATTGATTTAAATTGATTCTATATAGTCTATATAAAACAAAAACAGTGAAAAAGCAAACAAATTGAGAAAGAAACTTTGCTTTGTCGTACAGATTTCATAGAATAGGTACTGTTTATTAAAAAATATAGGCTCGTCATCGTCAGTGCCCTCCGCGGAGAATGACGGCACAAGTCATGTAGCTATCCAAACAAAGAAACAAGAAGGTGTATCTATAATCGATGTTCACTTAAACGACAGATGCTACAAACGGGTACCATCAATCTACCTCCCTGCCCACCTTCCGTTTCAACCCCCCCGGAGGGTTCAATTGTTATTCACGTTCCATTACCTCAATTTTTTAGAGTCGAGGTGCCTGAAAAGGAACCCTTTCACTTATTATGTCTCATTTCTGAATAGGTGAAGGGCCATCGTAAAATTAAATTGTGTAAATTATTCATTTTGCTTCTTTATTTTTTATCAAGTATTCTTTTGGGGCGATGTTGCGTCGACCTTTGGAATGTGAGCCTATTGAGCTGCGTATTATACAAATGTCAGTTTCACTTAATTTTTTTTTAATAATATTTTTTAAAAAATCAGCTTCACGCTGTATCACGCACGCCGTACACAGCAACCCAGGCTGAGGGAACCTAATATTATGACACTCCGTTCCTCACTTTCCGCCAAATTCTATAGGCATTGCGTGTTGAGTGGCGGAACTCTCCGCCGCGCTTTACCTCGACACCAGAGCAATGAAATTGGAAATATAAATTGAAATAAATAATATTTTTTAACAAAAAAAATATATAATTGATGAGTTGTGGCCACCGAAAAGACGTGAGTCACTTAAGAATCGATTAAAGTCAGCACATGTACTCGTACAGGAGTAGAGCAAACACCGAGAGCCGATGGTCCGATCACGGGCGAGGCTCAGTCACGTCCTGCCGAGCCATAATTCAATAAGACGCGATCCAAACTCCAAGTGGAATCGTTCAATTCACTTTTGGCAATATGTCATAAATTTTATTTAAAAGCATAATTTTATAAACTCGAGGGGAGGTGGGTCTATTGGGACTGTCGATATACAGGGTGGAAGAGGCAGCGCTTCTTTTAGTGAAACTGCATATAGGTCAAAATATTTCAAACCCAGAATTAAAAAAAATAATCAAGGTACCTCAACAGTTTGTACGTAGGATTTTTTTTTCATTTCACGATTTTTATCCATACCTGTATTTCGTGTGACGCACACATAAGTGTGCGACGTTACCGCTTTGACAGGTAAGTGTGTGCGTGCCTATGTTATACTTTACAAATGGCGTTTTATTTGAAAACGATAATTTTATTATTTATTTTGTTTGAAAAAATAACTTTTTCATTTTTAGGAATTATTTTTTTTCTGAATTATATTAGGCTTTTATAGAGTAGTTAAAACTGTGGTTTCATTTAAAGTGGTGCTGACAATTCCACCCTGTATATTATATTTAGGCATACTTTTCTGATCTTTAATTTGCTTATCTAATTAACGTTTGAAGTTCCATAATGTCACATTTCTTACGTTAAAATAGTAAAATATGCTAAATTTTCACAAATTTTTAATCCAATTAAAAATTCGCACCTGAGTGTTGCTTGAAAGGATGAACTTTGTTTTTAGTGAAAACTTTTAGTCTTATTGCCTTAATTATACCCTACAAAAACTAACTCTTGTTATGGTCCGGTGCAAGTGAATTAATATAAAAATTATATCACTATAATATATAGGTATTAGGTATATGAAAGCAGTCATTAATTTTTTAGAAGAATAAGCATCTTTATCCCATAGGTGAGACAGTAATAAAAAGTATTAATATTAAACCTTAGCCTTCGTAGAACTTGGTCTAATTATATTTATATAACAGGTTAAGCAAAGAGAACTTAGTGTTAAGACACTCTTTTCTCCATTTTCTGCCTAGTTTTGAGGCATTACGAGTTGACAGACTCAACACCGCGCTTTGCCTTGTTACCAGGGTTAAGAAATGAAAACATGATTAAATAATAATCTATTCTCCCGAGTGGGGATTAAACCCACAACAGCTTATGTATCAAATAATAATAACTATAAAATAAATCTTTTAATTATGAACGTAAAATATTTACAAATTTATTTTCATGCATATAAAAAAACGTCAAAGTAAATAGCAGTGGCTTATACAGTGATATTTAAATAAACGAGGTCTCCATTCAAAAAGCTCGCTAATAGAAGATCAACAATTGAACAAAGCAAGAGTGCGAATTTCACACTTACAGACAATGGTTTTTGGGTGAGAAACACAACAAAGGTTCATTACGAGTTTAGCTCATTAAGTAAATTAATGAATTCGACGAAAGGGCTTAGGCACGCGCCTCTGAGATAATTCTCGTCATATTGATGACAGCACCGTTTTCATGAAATTGTACGTCTCCATTTTGGTTAAGCGCGATTCTGCATCTATATTGGTAGACAGAAGAAGCCTAGTGTTAAGACACTCCAGTCCCCACTTTCCTCTAAATTTTGGAGGCATTGAATGTTAATTCGCAAACTCAACGCCTCGATTTGCCTTGACACCAGAGCGAAGAAATGAAAATATGAAAAATTTCATTTCCCCGAGTGGGAATCGAATCCACAACCTGTCACACGCTTGTACCCCTTAAATAAGAATTGAATGACCCATTCCACCGACTACAAATAATATTTTAACCAGTTAATACGAACCATTCCACCTTTTAGCGTACTAATTGTAACACTTAATATCCGTTACATATTAGAATAAAGAGTTCTTATAACGTAACTTCTTATTTGAACGCAATAACGTGCAAAATATACGGGTTTAATTTCAGGCAGAGTTGTATAAGTAAAGTTGGGGCAAAGTCAGTACTGACGTGAAAAGTTCAGGGATTACTGATGTTTTCAGTTTATATGCAGATATGTTTCTCGTCTCCTGCAGTCACAAACTAAGAGTAAAAACTTTGTTTGCTCTACCCTCCTTGGCTTTTACTGAAACACACATTAAGACGTCACTTCACTATAAAATGAACACGTATTTATACTAAAATATTTTACTTTTGGTTATAATTCTTCTTGAATATTCTTCTGTTTGTTCTGTTTCGAGTGCGTTCATTAGGTTTTAAGTGCGGTAGGTGTGTTAAGATATGAATCCCTAACCTGACACTTTTAGTAAATAATACTTTCTTTTTTTCTGCTTCAAGCTGTATACCGCATATAACAGGGTAGGCGGAGGGAACCTAGTGTTGAGATACTACGCTCCCCGTTTTCCATCGATTTCTGGAGGCATTGGGTATTAAACACTTGTGCCCCTGCACCATAATTGGCCTCATTATATTTTAGATTAATATTTAATAATAGATACTCTATTATTTTTAATATTACAATTAGAGTAAAAAGAAGTAATAATGGGCTAAAATTGTATTTGTTACGACGCAGTGAAATTTCCGTACACATGTTCAAATTTTTAAGGAAATTACAAGGAAAGAAGTGGGTCAAATTTGCGTTGTAAGATTTTCTTACATTCATAATCATTGTAAGAAAACAGGTGAAGCTGTGAAGTGTATAAGAATGTAGGCCAATTTTTCTGGTTCGTTATACGCACCAATCTTTCAAGTATTTAAAATGTTTAATATAAAATAAATATTTTTTTGGCGCTGTTTAACATCAAGTAAATAGATTTTTTAAGGTTCGCACTGTATCCCGCACAAAACTGGGTAAGCAAAAGAAACCTGGGAACTTAGTGTTAAGGAGCAATTCCCATCATGACACTTCTGATCCCACTTTCCGCCGATTTCTCGAGGCATTGCATGTTAAATCGTGGAAGGCAACGCCCTTGGTCTCATTACAGTAGCGGAGAAATTTAAATATTAGGTAAATATTTTATTTTGTCGAATGGGAAACGAACCCACAACCTGTGTAGTACAACCTGTGGCCGCCCGTCCGGGCTCCGCCCACATTTTCTTATAGTTATATTATACAAAATCTGCACATAAATTCCAGTTCCAATCTTATTCTGATGTATATTCCTATAATGTTTCATCTAAATCAGTTCAGTAGTTATTGTGTAAAGCTAAAACAAATATTCATCTTCACTAGCTTTCGTATTTATTCTCGTAGTATTAGTAGAATTAATATACAGAAGAATATTCAACGTAAAGCTATATAAGAGTTATTACCACAGCATACCAATTAAATTTACTTAATCAAAATGACAACAGTACACTCACTTTCGGAGATGAGAGTGCAAAGTTACGAGAAACCCATTTTCACAAAATTAAACATACGATAGAGGTCGTCGTGGCGCAGCGGCACAAGGGTGTGACTGTAATGCGACGGTTGTGGGTTCAATCCCCACTCGAAGAAGTGAAATATTTATTTACATTTATACTTCCATTTCTTCGCTCTGGTGTAGAGGCAAAACTCGGCGTTGAGTTCTGCCACTCAACACGCATTGCATCCAGAATTCGGCAGAAAGTCTGGAAGAGAGTGTCTTAACACTACGTTCCCTCTGCCTACCCTGCTGAGTGCGGGATACAGCATGAAGCTGATTTATTTTATTTTAAACAAGATATTTTTAAAAATTATTCAAATTGTATCATTTAATACAATGGGTCGCTGGATAAATTCAGTTACCGTGTCGGCCTTCATTTATTTTGTTAGTGCTGGAATTCATAAAATATTTTTTTCATTTGTAAAAACAATAAATATTATATAACTTAAATTAAATATAAAAAAACAGGTTAAGTGCGAGTGGGACTCGCCCACTGAGACTTCCAGGTTCCAGCATTGTAGGTCAACGGGAGGTATAACTTATAAAAGTTAACAAACTTAAGATTGCGGACATATTCATTAATTTTGTATGATAGGTGCTACAAATATAAGTTTGTAATTTTTTTTTGTTGACTTAGTAGGTTGATTTTTTTCTGTACTCCAAGAGACTAAAGACTAAAATATCTGATAATAAATACAGCTTGATAGCTTCGCGCGATGTCGAGCCCTATAAAGGTTCCGCTTTCACTTTTTCAGGTACGAAACTCTAAAAACGAAAAAAGCAAAAGTAAATAATAAATAAAAAAACAATAACAAATTATACATAACCACTATAGTCTAATGAAAAGAGGGAATCGTTCAAAGCCGAGTTTTAAGCAGCATTTGATGTTAATAGCAGAACATTTAAGTATCTCGTGTTTGTTTTTCAGAAACACTCGTACTAAAGTTTTATCCGATGCCATCAACTCTTGTAATTAGAAAAGATACGCGAAGCCGTAGTTTTTTTGTTTGCTTCCGTCGTGTATGTTTTCTTAATTATTTTTTTATCTTCATACATCCCCTATATCGTGAGATAACTTAGTAATAAGCTACGTTCTAATAAATCATGTTCTATTAATAAGTAAGTCGTCTTCATGGCGCCGAGGACAAGCGTCGTACGACAAACACGACATTTGGGGGTTCGATTCTCACTTGGGGGAATGAAATTTTAATATTTTCATTTTCCTTGCTATAGTAAGCGCTCCGTTGAGTTCCACCTGCACACGCGATTCTTCCAGAATGGGAAATAGAACGGAGTATCATATATATACTCTAGGTTCCCAGGTTCCCTCTGCCTACCCTGCTGTGTGTGGGATACAGCGTGAAGCTGATTTAAATATTGTTATTTATTTCACTTGATGAATTTTTATATTGAATAGTTTAATATCTTTAATCACGACTCAATACACGACTTAAGGCGTAATACAAATAGAATTTTACAATTTCTAAACCAATAAAATAATATATATTGCACAGCAAATAACATAAAACGTTCATGAAATGCAAACAAAAAATTAAATGATTTTTATCCGCTTTTGAACTAGAGAAGTGCATTAAAACGAAACACCTGCAAGGAAAGAATAGATAAGTTAAAAACCATGTACCGCTCACATCCCATGTGGACGTCACCCGGGAAAAATGGGGAGAGCGGAAAAATAAGGAAAACCTTCCGTTCCGTTGTGGCCCGAATACATTCTCTGCATGTTCAGCGGGCATGCTATCTCTATCCTTCTTCCAAGTTTTAAAATCCCGCCACCCCTACAACTGCCTCTAGGCCCGAGTGTTCGCGCTACATCGCTCCCCAATGTGTTAAATAAAACTCAACGAGGACGTTTTAAGCGCAGTGTCAATCTTTCGTGTTCATTCGCACGGACGTAATGCTACAGTTGTGAATTTAAAGATAAACACGTAATTTTGTTTTACGGAAAATCGTAAAACGATAAATAGTCGTTACGTTTTTCCGATAAAACAATTTAAACTTTAATTTGTTTTTTTTTTCAGGCTTCAAGAGTTTAACGCTCAAATGGAATGGTGTAATTTGAGAGCATCAGGTGCTTGTGCTATTCGTTACACGCAAGAAATGTGATTATTTTATTACAATACTAGCGGACGCGCGCAGCTTCGCTCGCGTAATTAGGGGTGAATTCTAATAAACCACGAAACATGTGTTCAATGAAATATTTTTAAGAGTCTAAATTTAAAATTTTATAAAAATCGGTAGCGATTTAAAGATTTTTCCATACAAACTTTCAACCCCTTATTTGCACCCTTAGGGGGAGAATTCTAGAAAACCATGAAATACGTCTTCAATTAAATACTTTTAAAAATCTAAATTTCAAATTTTATAAAAATCGGTGCCGATTTAATTTTTTTTCCATACACACTTTGAACCCCTATTTCACCCCTTTAGGGTTGAAATTTTTTAAAATTCCTTCTTAGTGGATGTCCAGATTACAAAAGTAAACATCTGTCCAAATTTCACGTTTCTACGCACAGCGGTTACGGCTGTGCGTGCGTCTTACCTCAGTCAGTGAGGACAAGTCCTTTTATATATATAGATATGAACAATATAAGATTGGAGGGTTCCTTTCACGTTCACGATTCACGCTGAAAAAGATTTTCTAATAATATAGTTTTTAATAATTATTATTTATTTAATTTATGCTTCTTCTACGTTTATGTTTTCTAATTATACTTGAAGTGTTGTAAAAGCTCTCAATGCTCTTATTTGATGAATAGATAAGTGTGTATTGACGTGATCTGCACAAGATTGTCGGTTGCAGGTTGCAGTATTACATAATTTTCTATATCCGATCGAATGTAATCGCTTTCGTGGAGCTCGAAGACACGTCGAGACGATGCCATTCCGAAGGCGTACCATAAAATTAGGTTACCTTTCTCTGGCTGAGTCCATTCTGAAATTCCGAAATCTCGATTCAATTTCGAGAATCATTCTTGAGAATTCGACGTACGATTGGCATTTTACTATTTGAGAGACTTAAATATCGAGGTGTTCAGCGTATATAAGATTTTAGTATAATATTATTGTAATAATAAGTATAAACTAAACTTACTCCTAAATAACTAAGATATCTTTTTCTTCTTAGAATGAAATCTAATTAAATTAGCTTCACAGTGTCTCCCGCACACAGCAGGGTAGGCAGAGTGAACCTTGTTTTAAGACACTCCGTTTCCCACTTTCCGCTGAATTCTGGAGGCATTGCTTGTTGAATGCCGGAACTCAACGCCACACTTTGCCTAAACACTAGAACGATGAAATGGAAATATAATTTAAAATATTTTATTCATTTCTTCGAGTGAGGATCGAACCCACAACCAGTCGCATACAGTCCCACTGCCACCCTGCGCCACGACTGGTCTCTTGGCTCTTGGCTCCTGTATATAAATTAGCTATAATATACTAACTCTACTCTTTAATCATAAAAATGTACCTATTTGTAAATTTAACTCCATTAATACCGTGATAAGTTCACTTATGTACTTGAGATTGCTTTTAGAACCACATCAGAGGAAAGTTGTCACAATGGACCTTAATTACATACACGGCCGATCCTTTTTCGACACAGCCTTGACAAAGACCATCAAAAAGTTTGGACCGCCAACAGGAAATGTGCCTGACCGAGACCAAATTTTGAGCATCGCTCTCGTTTTCGAGCAATATTTAAAACGGTAATTACAAAACTTCGAAAACGTAGCTCAGTTTACATAAAAGTTTCTGGCCTTATTTAAATTTAATCGACCATTCGCTGTCTCAAAAACTTAAACTCAAATTGAATTTCCAAGTAGCATGTCAGTTTCTCAGTTTGACAATTTTATAATTTAATTTACAGTGTTACAGATTGGTATTGTTAGAGTAAGATTCTTATTTTTGAGGATAAGCACGCCATTATACTTAATATCTATTCTTCCCCTGGACAATGCCCATAGTTAGGCATGACTCGTGAATATGTAGGAAGAGCTCACGATAATATACGGTAAAAATAGACTTAATTTTTTCTGTATCTTACAGTTGTATCCCGCACACAGCGGGGTAGGCAGAGGGTACGTAGTGTTAAGACACTTCGTTTCTCATTTTACGCCACATTCTGGACGCATTGATAGTTGTCAATGGCGGAACTCAACGCCGCGCTTTGTCTGGACACCAGAGCGAAAAAATGAAAATATTGAATATTTAATTTGCTCGAGGCGTATTTTTGTTCTTTACTTTCCGCCATTGCAACTAATATTTCTTTAGCATTCGTATATTCCTATTTTGCAACAAGTATTTATAAACAGGTAATTCTCGTTCTCCTCAATATTAGAGGCATTCTAGTATGGCTGTTACTCTCAGTTGATATTCTTTATTTTGTGTTTATACACTAAGAAATAAAATACAGTTTTGAGAAATAACGTCAGTAAACGAATAAGTTTAAATCGTGCAATTCCCGTAAAAGTTCAGTTTTTTTACACTACGCTTTTAATGTACTTAAACGTTTAACGCTCCTCGCTAAATTAAATTAAAATACTCCATTTTTATGATGCTGCAATTTTTTTATCTATTAAAAAGATACTATACGATACATTCGATAATATTTTTATAATTTTGGGCTGCAGAAGGAAAAAAGGAAAAATATTCCACATAAAGGAAATAAAATTTCTTTCTAGAAATAGAAAGTCTCAATACATACAAAATTTTATACGTTTTCCAAAAAAAAACAGATTTATAAATGCCTACATGACAATAAATAAACGTAAAACATATGTCCAAGTTCGAGTACGCTCGGACAAAACCTTACCAAAGGTTAGTGACATAGAGGCTTCACAAATGTCTCCATTTGCATTTTATTGCAAAAGTTCCCGGCCGCAGAGCGTCTATTTTTATGGTTAAGTTATTCAAATGCATGGTAAGATCATAAATCGAGGAAGGGGTATCCTGGCACGGCAGGCACTGAAGAAGTTGGAATGTTGAACTTTATATTTTCAAATATAAAGTTCAACATTCAACTGTGTATATATATTACATATGTACGAGTATGTGGATTCTAACGTAATCCGTTGTAATTTTAGCAGGGTCATTGTATTTCTACCGCTACTAGGGAGAGTAGAGTGTCAAGAAATCATAATATGGAGGAAACCTAAGTTTTTATGTCTGTTGTAACTGATAATTAACTAACATATATTCTGTATTATTTCTTCCAATTTAATTTTTATGTAATTTTAGCACAATATTATTTGAACATCGGTATTCCTATTCATAAAAATCATATGAACAATATTAAATGAAATTATAAGCGTTATACGATATTAAAACGACACCAATACAAAAAAAATAATCTATTTTATTTAAATAACTAAACATGATTTCTCATATTTAAAAAAATTAAACGTTATTTTAGCATTCAGTTTGAGAATCTGAAAATTTCATCGTATCTAATTCTGGTTGTGGTTTCTTGTCGAGTCCTGATATTAATCTCTTCAACTTAGCAATAGCTAAACCAGGATGTAAGCCTTTGGGACAAGCAAGAGTACAATTTAAAATTGTGTGACAACGAAAGGCTTTGAAATCGTCTCGTAACTCATGTAATCTCTGCTCAGTATCTTCATCTCGGGAATCTATGACCCATCTGTAAGCATGAAGCAAGGTCGCTGGACCCATAAACCTCCTTCCGTTCCACCAATAACTCGGACAAGCTGTTGCACAACACGAACAAAGCACACACTCGTATAAGCCTACTAGTTTTGAATGGTCACTAATGCTTTGCGCATATTGGTGTTTTCCTAAAGGCCCTGAACTTCTGCGGATAAGATAAGGACGGATGCTATTGTACACATTAAAGAAGTGGTCCATGTCAACAACCAAGTCTCTGATTACGTACATGTGAGGTATTGGGTGGATTGTTATAACTTTATCTGGTGGAATCGCTGTAATACAGGCGAGACAATTAGTTCCTTGGACATTAACAGCGCAAGAACCACAAATACCTTCACGGCACGACCTTCGAAACGCAAGAGATGGATCCATGTCTTTGATCTTTATTAGGGCATCCAAAACCATCCGCCCACATTTATTAACATCTAAATCATAGTTCAGCAATTTAGGTTTCTCGTTACTGGTAACACCTCCAAACCTGTATATTTTAAACACTCTTCTTGAGTCAACTGGTTTTGCCTGTTGAGTTTGGGTTTTCTTTGTTGTATATGGTCTAATTAAAAAACTATTAGAAAGTTTTGAGTAAAATGCTATTTTCGAAAATTTCTTCATTTGAGTTTATAAGAGAAAAGATACACCTACGTACATAAACAACAATATAATTATTATAATTATAGTAGACGGGCGTATATATATATAGAATTCACGTCACACTCTTGTCAATTAAAATGTCACTTTTATCGATGTTTTTTTATAAGATTGATATCATAAAAGTTTTTGTATTTTTAAAATGTCATTTCTACTTTTTCTCTAATATACCTACAACAAAATGAAGTAAAATATATCAAATTAAAACTATTAAAATAGAATGAAATAACGCTTCTACAGTCTGTTCAAATATTTGCACGAACTCTCTCTACAGTTTCAGAGCTAAAGAATTTAAAGTAACATTCTAGTCTAAATACAAGTTAGTTAATTTTTACGGGTTTGGTCGTACTCTTTCAAACTATTCGACTTTTCTAGTACTGTGTGTTACTTAATGAATCTTTGAAATTACAAAAAACAAATATATATAAAAAAAATACTTCACGCTGTTATCCCGCACACAGAATAGGCAGAGGGAACCTAGTGTTAAGACACTTTGTTTCCCACTTTCCGTCGATTTTTCCAACCCAGAGCGAAGAAATGGAAATATTAATAAATAATAATTTAGTTTCGGGTGGGGATCGAACCTTGTGCCCTAGGGCCACGACGGCCTAAGTTAAAATTATTAATAGATTTTTGAGTGGCGCCGTAACCTATAGTTAGCAACCAAAGTGTCAAACTTTGTTAACCACAGAGTTACGTTGGCAAACTAAGCATTCTGAGAGGTTATAACTGTCGAAGTTATTATTGCCCGCCTGGGCTCCCGTAATAGTACACGTCCACTGATGTATTACTTTGAGGTAGAATAATGACATTGATGCATTTGAAACTCAACTTTAACACTAAAACAGTTTCTTCAAAGCTAAGTGTGTAGTTTTCTTAATTAAATTAATTTGATATTTAAATGTTTACAAAATCTTATTATGAAATAGTCATGTAATGTACCTTTACACGAGAAAAATATTTGGTAGCGTTTTAGTCAGTAGTGTTTACACTCTCTGTACTGCAAACTAGCTAAAGAATGAGTTATAATATTGTAGCACTGTAATATATTTTCATACAACGACATGAATATTCAATGATTCATTTGTATATCTATATACATATATGGGCATATCTACGTGAAATCATTTATTTAAGCTAAACAAAGTTCATACTAAATCTTGCACACAAAGAAAACTCCAAATAATACTTTTTAAGTAGGAAAAGGCGAAAATAAAATGTAAGGGAACATTATTGATGTGGATAGGAACTAGAGAGGCTTTTAGACGTCCCTTGAGCATTTCTAAAGTATATTCAGTTTTACAGGATTTTAGAGTGGAATGTTTGCTTTTAACTTATATAGTTTCTTACCAATTTTTCAACTGAAAAAACTAACAATAAACATTTATATGTTTTTTCTTTAAATTATGTATATAGCAACCATTATGCTTAACCATTATGCATAATGCTTGTTAGCGTTAAGCCCGCCTATTGTACATTTTTTATTTTTTTTGTGCAATAAAGAATATAAATAAAATAAATTATGACAACCATAGTTAACTTAATGATGAAATGATGATGAAATACTCGATACTCCTCTCTAACATTAGGTTGTTTGTTAATTTATAAAGTAATTATAAAAATAAGTAAACTAATCTTAATTTAACCCGTAAAAAGCTTTAACTATCTTCAAAACTGCCGTAAAAGAACAAAAAGTTGTTACTTCAAAAAACTCCCATCCAAAGGAAAGATCAATAACATCTTTGCACCCCACACCGTCTTCACAGACATGTTGCTAAACGCGAAATCAACTGCTGCATATTCTGGAACAAAAGGAAAATCTATTTTGAATAAAGTTTATTCTTTACGGAAGAATAAAACAATAACGGACATCTAGCTTTACAGCTGTACGACGTAAAATCCAGGAGTAACGACGAGAGGTGCGACACAATAAGGTTCATAGCGACGCGGTCCCTTTTCCAGAGACGCTTTTCTATTATACAAGTGATACATTCACGAACCTTACTATCTTGTCTTGTATACAAAACACGGCTTGCAAATAAAATGCAAGAAATATGCAATGGATGTAAAAAGACTTCTTTTTGCTCTTTCAATATAAATTTTGTACGTGGATAAAAATACGCTGTTTAAATTGTTTTTCATCCTTGCTTTGTTTGAATGCCTGTTTTGTATTTTTTACTACATTTATATAGATATAATCATTTTTAAATTAAAAAATAAATAATATTACACAAAACGAATTAATATATTATATTAAATGAAAAAGACTAAAGCAATATTTTTCTCTTGCAGACAATATGTGGCCTATAGCGCCACTGGTGATACGGTTGGCGGCCGTCTCGCTAGTGGCGCTAGCCCTGGCCGAGCCCGGTCCAGGCAGCTCCTCATCAGCAATCAACCAGCTACCTCAGAAAACTACTGCAGCACCAATCCGGCCCACTGTGCCCATGACGAGGAAACAGGAGCGCCGGCAACGCAATCGTCGCCGAACTACGACTACTACCACAACGACCACCACCACTGAAACGTATGATGATGAAGAGGATCTCACCACTCCGGCTACCACCACCACTGTGGACCCGAGGACTTTCGATCACAGTAAGTGTTGTTTATACTCGTACAGTCCGCGATGTATAAGCTGAGCTTTGCGTTTGTGTGAGTGTTCATATATATAGTAGACACACGCAGCCCATAACTTGTTTGGCCTAACGGATTGTTCATCATACAATTTTTTACAATTTAGAGGATGTATGAGGATCATACATCCTCTAGATTTATTAAATATATTTTAATTTAAATATAGATTAATTAAATATATTCGCTTAAAAACTGACAATCCACCCAGCTGAAAGCTAAAATGCAGCCAGATATAATTTATCAGGTTCCACAAGCAATAGTAGATGAGAAACTTAGACGACTCCAAATCGATAGTAATCTGCGTTTAAGTTATAACAAAGGGTTATTGTGACAGACTGGGGAAGTTCCTAATCTCGCTGAATACTACAAACAGCGCAATTATGTCATTTCAATAAAGTGACTTCTGACTAAGAAATACATAACCTAATAATAAATTGGAATATTAATTATAAATATAATTAATATTCCAATTTATTATTAGGTTATTATTAATTACTTGACTTTTTAGTACACTAAAATAATGTTGTACCATTTCTTAACTTAAAATATTTATATATTAATGTAATAGTGGTTGCGTTGTGGGTTCGATTCAGGGAAATGAAAATATTTAATTTCCTTGTTCTGGTAACCAGACAAAGTACAGCGTTGAGTTTCACCACTCAGCACACAATGTCTCCCAAATAAGATGGTGCGTGAGAAACGGAGTGTCTTAACACTAGATTTCCTCTTCTAATTCAAAAATACTATTAACTCTTAAATTATATAAAAAAATAAATTTAACAAAAATTAAAATAAATATCATAAAATATTTTGAAATGAGAATATCCGTAAACAATCCAACAAATACTTCGCCATCCATTTCCATATATTTTAAGCGCATAGCTTCCGAGGGGACATGTTGAGGAATTCCTCTAAACGTGAAAGCATCCAAATTGTTGTTCCCTACAACATAAGAAAGTAATTTGAGAATGTTACTGCTCGGTCATCGACGGTATGTGCTGAGTTAAGACATACCACATGTACGCTTTTCTGGTATTTTAATTTAAGAACATTTTTGCTTTTTTAATGTTTCAACGAATTAATAATAAGATAATAATATTAATATAATATATGTTTATATTTCTTTGCAAAGCGCGGCGTAGAGTTCTGTCACTCAATAGGCGATGCCTTCAGAATTCAGGAACAGAGTGTCTCAACAAGAGATTTCCAGTTTTCCTCTCCCTACCCTATCATGTAAATTGTAAGGGATACAGCGTGATAATATAATAATGTTAATAATCAATAAAAATCGTAACGACGCGGTAACGCGTTCAATCCTCATATGTGTTCTTCTCATCGATTAGTTGTATCCAAATAATGTTTTTTTTTAAATTCTTATATACCATAAAATATACGAGGTCAAGTAAAATCGGTAAGGAATTCCCCCTTGCGGAGGTGGGAAACGGGAACGGGTCGTCATTTCACGCCTCTTGAGCGCGTATCGAACCAATATTAGGTTTATTAGATAGATTGGCTGACATAAGAAACGATTTTTTTTTCTTACAGTGTCTTTAGTAGAATATTTAAAAATGATATTTGCTATGCTATATGAATCAGGTATCAAACCACATAGTCTTAACAGTTCAGTAAAACTGTACACCCATATACTTCCCCCATTATTTTGTTGATAAAGTCGAAAATGACGAATTACTTAACATTTGACTTGGCTCTCATTACACATTTATTTTTGAGCTTGAAATGTTTACCTTCGCAATTATTCGATGCTTGTATTCGCACAATTATGCAATAGTTGTAATATGTAAATTATATAATATATTTGTACATACTGAAAAATTAATATGAAATTGTATATAAATAACAAAATTTTGCAATACTCTATGACTTGCAATAAGGTCACATTCTTTCCTATTGCGCCAGTATAACTGCTGCATTCAAAATCGTTAGAGCAGCGCACCTATTTCCAATTTTCCTAAAGTTCCTTCAGTTATGCGAACCAGGCCGACCTCGATACATGAAGTCTTTCTATGTAATATCCACTGTAATAGTTGCCCAGATGTAAAAATATAGATTCGTAAATTTGAAAATAAGAATTTTAAATTGGGTTTTAAATGAAAACATTATTTTAAAAAAGATAAAAATAATCTTCGTAATAAAGAAACAGAAGATAATTAATATATAATTATTATCAATCCCAACAGCACAAGAGAAAAGGAAAATTGTATAAAAGTGCTTAAATTGAAAATAATTTTTATGGCCACTCAAATCAGCCACTGTACGTGACAAGCATGTTGGTAATGGCTCTTGAAATATCACACCCGACACAAATACAAAGAGCTCTGGAAATAAACGTTGCGGAACAATGAATATAAAATTAATGAATAAAAACAAATAATTGATTTCTACTAATGATTGAGTTAATGATGAATGATTACTAATTATTGTCAGTAATCATTACATAGTATCTGGTCAGTTCTGGTGCATGGGTACATTGTGTGACTGCAAAAGCGACTGGTTGTAGGTTCGATCCCCACTCGAGGAAATAAAAGATATATTTAAATTTATATTTCCGTTTCTTCGCTCTGGTATCGAAGTAAAGTACGGCGTTAAGTTCCGCTACTCAACAGTCTGTCAATTTCCATTTTTTTTGTAACAAAACCACACATAGAAATAATAAAACTTAATGTATTATTAGTTTAGTTCTTTTTACTGTTCTTGCTAAAATCGATTTACCTGCACTTCCGAGTTCCGAGAATGTTTTTTAGAGCTCCTAACGGTTTCTAAATGACTATGAGGAGGAGAAGTGCAGATGACTTAAATATTTAAAATAAAATGACGCTATTATTTTTATTATACGACTATTTAGAGGTTATTATTCCAGTTAAATAAGCATAGAAATAACAAACATATGAATTGATTGGGATTTCGGATACGGGTACGGATAATTCTGTAGGCATTGCGTGCTGAGTGGCGGAATTCAACGCCGCATAGCCTCGACACCAGAGCGAAGAAATGGAAATATAAATTTAAATAAATATTTCAACAAATATAAATAGCGACGGTAAATACAATTTAGTAAGAAGTAGAAATCGTATATTATCTTTCACAGCGAAACATAATGCTCCGGAGACCAAATCAATAACCATTACCAACTTTAGTATTGGTTATAAAAGTATATTTTACATTTCATGTCAATTTATTGACACCGCTGAGGCGCAGTTGGAAATTTATTGAACTAGTATTATTTGTACTACGGTCGTTCGAGTTGGAATCCCAAGTGGTACATATTTTTGTAGTTAGTTTAACGTAAGTAGTTTAAGTAGTCGCACAGTCTGCCGGCATGTCGTAGCACGGCGTATACTCTTGCGTAATATGAAAATCCATACCTATATTATAAATTCGAAAGTAACTCTGTCTGTCTGTCTGTCTGTCTTTTACGCAATCAGGGCCAAACCGCTAATTTAATTGAGATGAAATACTCATATAGAGATACTTGAGGGTCTCGGGATGAACATAGGATACTTTTTTTTCTCATATTTGTAATACTATCGATATATACCAATATATTAAAATACTTATTAATTTGACATGCAATTTATTCTGCCATGTTAATAACAACCGTTGCTAAGCAACGATTTGCAAAGTTTGTTAGAAAACGTCTCCAAAATGAACTTGCTTAACGCATCTCTCTATTGAAAACTGGAAATAATTTCATAAATGTATTTAATAAATATTCGTATAATTCAAGCGGGCGTAGCCGCGTTCGGGTTCACTAGGAATATATAAATATGTAAATGAGTTTTTAAAAACATTTATTTGTTTTGATTATTAATATTACATTATAATTGACATTGATATAAAACGATAACGTTTTTATTCTACAAATATATATAAAAAAAATCTAATATTTTTTAGAACCCGCTTGCAAGAGAAAATAAATCTATTTGTTCTACTATTAGAAACCTAACAATAATTACACATTACGCCCGAATATTTTGGCAAGCTGCCACACACGTACCTATAGCTACGGTACGATAAACGTGCTTTATGATCTTTTGTGACCATAGTTTCTGGGATAGAATTTATTCGTTCTGGTTAGGTATATAATATTTGTATATGTTACATTAACACTGTAATAATATCACCGTAGTAGTAGATAAATATTGAATAAATATAACTTGTTATATAAAAACGTTTTGGTTTAATATTCGATTCTTGATATCTTAAAAATTTCATCGATTATTGTATGTATAGTTCATATGTTATACATAGTTCAATAAAAAAATCCCTCTGTGTGAGTCGGGTCTGCCCACCGTCGGGTTCCGTATCAATTTCAGTATTGTATTGTATCATTTTGTATTCTTATCAAATCTCGTCATTGTAGGTCAACGGGAAATACCCGGGAGAGAGAAAAAAGAGAACACTCCTGACATAATTGGTCTTCACAGACGAACAGACGGTCAAAAATATGATGCTTTAAAGATTCCGTTTTTCTCTTTTAAGGTACGGAGCCCTATTTAAGTTTTATATCATTAAAACAATAATTTAATAGTCTTTATTATCAAAAAATATTAAAATTGACTGTTAAAATACACGATTATCATCTAATTATTGTTTAATTTAGCAACAGTCAGTGACCGGGACAGAACAAATGAGTAGAATAACAATCATAATTGTTATTTTAAAATTTGATTCCTATAAAGTTACATAGAAATATTATCTTTACCAAATAGTTGAACTAAATTATGTTTTCATAGAATTATTTATTTTAAATATTTAAATATCTGCCTCTAACATCTTGTTGTCCTTAAACGGTGTTCAACGTAAAAATAAAAGATAAAAAAAGATAACAGATAAAAAAACTAGCACACTATAAGTTCATTCAAGTGATTCTAAGGGTTAGCCACTCATGTATCAATAACGAGGACTGTAGTATAAGAGTGCGGGGATTGTAAGAAATAACAAGACCTTTATCTCTCGCCTGCACGACACACTTGTTCTAACTTACATTCTAGTTTGTCGTCTGTTTATAAAAATGCCCTTTTTTCTCTTTTTAATTGTTTCTTTTACGAAGATTAACAATTAAAATTAAAGTACCTTTTTTTAGATATCTCTAAATAGAAAGCGTAGAGATGCATTTTAATTATCTTTTAACTGTTTATTTAAAATTTTATATTTCTTTCCCCACCTCAAATATTCTGTAGGTATAAAATGAAAAAAAAAAACAAAGTAGGTACAAGTGGTTGAACAGAAGAACTGAAATTAAATTTACGCTTCATAAAGAAAAAACTAGTTACAAGAGGAAATTGGCGGAGACAGTGACAAATTGTACCCGCAAAAGCAAGGTAGTTCAGCTCACTCTCGCACACCTTACACCATATGTTTTATTTCAACACGACGTTAAACGCTTGTTCTAAAGTAAATGCTACTAAATTAATATAGTCATGTTAAAATCTAAAATAATACCTACTCTTGCATACATAGTATACTAAGTCTTTTTAAAGTGGACGGGTGTAGCTTTTATATTATTGATCCGATTTTAATGCAGCTTTCACTAATAGAATAGGGTTAATGGGAACGTGCATATGTATAATACTTAAAAAAATTATAAAAGTAGGGCCGAATACCCTACGAGATAGATCAACATAGTGTACTACGAAATTATGTTTCTTATATCTCCTAAGGATATAGTAACAATTTTATCTTTCATTTATTGCGAAAAATTATGTTAAAATTATGTTTATTTATTAATTTCTTATTTACTTGAATACGGTAAACATCTACAGCTGTCCCTTACAGTATATCAATAAAATTGATATTTTAGGAGATATCGCAGATAGTTTCATTAATTGTATAATAAATTATTTTTTAACAAAAAAACAGACTTTTAACAACGAACTAAAAAGTAAAAAATAATTTTACATAAAGTCAACCTTACCTTGCTTGCTAGCTTACCTTACTACAATATCAAATCACTATTGCTGGCACCGATTTCAAAACGAAGAAATGGAAATAAAAATAAATAAATAAATATTTCATTTCCCCAAATGGGGATCAAACCCACCACCAGTCGCGTTTACAGTCACACTTTGTGCCACTGTGCCTAACGGCCTCACATACATATACATACATACGTTCAAAGAAAATGAATAATGATACCTAAGATACTTAGAACATTGCTTGTGAACACAAAATGTGGTCCATAGAGTAGTCTCGGTCGTTTCAAACATTAGCTAGAAATTAATGATGCAGCGCGAAGTCTTGCCACTCCGACTGACGTGCGGAAGTTTCATTACAACGCCGAAATACGAAGCGCAATTGTACTTGAAGAAAAATATGGTGGAAACTAAATTAGATTTTACATAATATAACCTTAATGCTTTTATAACTATCTATACTATATTTTTTTTGTCAGCTTCCCGCTGTATCCCGCATATAGCAAGGTAGACCGAGGGAACCTAGTGTTAAGACACTTCATTCCCCACATAACGAAGAATTGAAAATATTAAGTAAATAATGATTCATTCTTCCAAGCGGATTCGAATCCCAAACCGTCACGTTACAGTCGCACCCTTGTGCCCCTGGGCTCGACGACTTCGTACTATAAAACTATAAAATAATTTTATTTATCCTATATCTTATAAAACAAAGTCGCTTTTCGTGTCTGTCTGAACTTTCTAACTCTTCTTCTTCTAAACCACCCAACGGATTTTTATGCGGTTTTTAA
>JAEBDU010000064.1:3119719-3192744 GCA_016802625.1 Heliconius numata
AATAATCCAGTAATAAAAGCGGGCGAAGCCGCAAGGGGGTCGCTAGTTTTCTATAAATGCATCGTTTACATATTTTATATCTATTTCATGCATTTTCAGTATACGAAAAAATATTCATATTTTTTTTTTAAATACTATAAAAGACGGGCATTATATAAATAAGCTTTAAAGCTTAACTACTGGAAAGTTGGAAGAAATTTCGCCGAATGCATAGGATGCTGCAGAAAATACAAAATCAAGTATACAATATTGAAATTGTTATATAAAAGGTTGTATAATATTTAGTAGCAGTAGCGGCGTTAAGTTCCGCCACTCACCATATAATACCTTGAGAATTCGGCAGAAGATGGTAAACGATGTATCTTAACACTGACCTATTTCCTACTACATACCAAAAACCCATAAATAAAAGGATAAATTTAAGAATATAGTATTTATTATAGGTACGTAATAAAGCAAATTTTCTTCATTTCTAAACATAGTTTCACATATCGTTGGTATGTGTTTCACCAAACACTAGCACCACTGTAAATATATCCAAGGAAGTACCTTCCCAGTGATTTATCATGAGACATAACTTCAAGACAGAAGGAGAGGTTGAAACTTTTGAAGGGATCCGTAACTACCCTCGCCAGAATTGTAATTGTTTTGTTTACGGCTCCTCCGCATTGTTTGCTCTGACGATGAGAATTAAACCTAACAGTAATTGTTTATGGTAACATCTATTGCTGAGCTAATATCCTTTATGAGTTTAGAAATAAATTGAATTCTACCCGCACTTGTAGGTGCTTAATATACTCAAGAGGTTTGAGGATGAAATGCGGAAAGAACGAGATCGGACGTTTAAATTTATTTTACCTAATTCAATTATTGTAGGGTAATATCGATTATAAAGGTATTGAGGCCAGTTCTCGCTCAGGAGGACATGTTGTGGGTTCGATCCTTACTCGAGGAAATGGAAATATTTAATATTTTCATTTCTAAGTTCTAGTGTCGACACTTAGCCTTGAGGCTAAGCGCGGCGTTAAGTTCCGCCACTCAACATGTCTTGCCTCCAGAATTGGCCGGAGAGTGGGGAGCGGAGTGTCTTAACACTAGGCTCTGCCTACTTTTCTACATGCGGGATACAGCGCGAAGTTGATGTTTATTTTTTATATGAGTACCTAATAATCGTTACAAAAATGCAACTTGAAATCGATTTTATTTTATATCTTTTTAAAGCTACAACTATTTTAACTGTCAATCAACTTTTCCAATATATTTTTATGACTTGTTAAAACACTATACGAAAAATGTTGAATAAATTTTTATTTTTCATTTTATTTGCAAAACACTATTGGTTTATGGTGAAGCTTTCAGAGAATGAAAAATAATTGCTTTACAGGAATTTTTATTTGCTAACTAAAATTTTAAACCGAGTATCTAAAGCATTCAGATTTAGTGTTTGATATTATATTTTTGGATTTTTTTGTCATTTTCATTTAACTCAAAGGATTGATTTTTCTTGTAGCCTTAGATGTGTTATCTTTTTCATAAAATTGTAAATACAGGAAATTTGTTAAAATGTTATGGGTAGACTTTTCCAATTATTGTAAAGCATTTCTTTTTTAAATAACATAAATATAATTTTGCATAAATATTAAAATAATAATATTTAAAAAGTGCGGCGGCGTTCAGTTCCGCACTAACACTAGATTCCCTTTTCCCTCCCTGCTATTAGAGGGACTCAGTGTGAAGCTGAAAAAATATTCCTAGTAACAAATATCTGCTGTCATAAGTAAAACGCAGCTATTAAACTAACACTTGTTACAATAAACGATATTGAGCAAAAGGAAATGGCTTTGTAAATTTTCTTGATTGTGAGGCAGAAACTTTTAAGGGGGATGTAATTTTATCAAATGATTTAAAACATTTTTCGGTGGGTTACCTCCTCCCCCCCACACCCGCACCCGAACTCTTACTGCGTGCAATCAGCGAAATTATGAACCTCGAATAATTACGTTTATTTTGTAAGAGTTATAAAGGGTTCTTCCGTATTCCATTATTATATTCTAGAATTGAATTTAAAGTCCTATGAATATGTTTGAAGTTGACACTTACTGAAATTTGTACTTTAAGGATAAAAGGAAATCTTATAAGATCACTCGGACAACAGAGGGATCTGTATGTACGTCTGTCTGTCTATCTGTCAAGAGCCTATATCTCAGGAACGCTTGGAGATATCGAATTAACCATATACTTAGATCTAAGGTGTCATGATTTCCTAAAAAAAGATGTATTTCTACTTTCTACTTTTAAGAAAGATATGGCAGTTAACAACGCGTATTTTGACACTATAAAGGGAATCTAAATTCAAAGGTTACTTCTAGTTGATCTAGAATTATAAAAGGGCATGGGAATTTGGCATCTAGAGGTAGTACTATATCAGAAAAAAAAAAAAACTTTACATTTATGGTGAAATCCAAAATAATAATAGCCTTAAAAGCTTTCACCTCGCTACTTCAAGTGAGGTGAAAGGACTCTCGCTCAGCTAAGCTTAAATTTTAGAAAAAGCTTGAGACCTCTAATTTCCGTACGGAACCCTCGGTGGGCGATACCGAATTGATCTCATAACACGTCGCGTTTACAGTTCACGCTCGTGGTCCTGCGACACGAAGACCTCCACTTTGAAATTAGTACTTAGGCCCGTATTTATAGACCGCTCTCAACTCGAAGATCGATCTTGAGATCGAAATGGCTCAGCTGGATACACAGAAGGAGCCTAGTGTTAAGATACTCCGTTCCCCCGAATTTTTCGTTCCACCGAATTTTTCGAGGCATATGAATGAATTTTTCAATGACATGCACGTGTTGACAGGCGGATGTCAACGGACTTTTTCCTTGATGCCAAAACGAAGAAATAATTCGTACCGTCAAGTGGGGATCGAACTCACAACCATCGCGTTACAGTCACACCCTTGTACCCCTACGCCACGACGGCCTCTATCAAATAACAATAAGTAGATAAACTTTAATCTCAATACAAATTACAATATATACGTAATACGTATAAAACAACGGCTGTATCGCATAAACTTTATTGGAGTTATAATTGAATTGAAATAACTGAATTGTATTAATAACGAAGTAATGCTTACAGTTCCGTGCCCGCTGTAAATTATTCCGGTTCATAAAATTTAGTTTCGCTCTATTAAATGCTACAGCTGGTTTTAAGAAAATATGCTTACATCGTTACTTATACTGTTATTGGGCTGGCTGTTTTTAGTATTAAAAATAAAACTTATTGAATATTTCTATTTAAGCAAAATATATTTGTGAAATTTTATTATTTTTTTATAATAGTAAAGGCTTCTATGATAATAATAATAAAATGCCTTATCTTGTAAGTAATTCCTGTAAGACCTGGAACTAAACTTGCAACAAGATATCAACAATGAATGTGCTTGGATGTAATGGATGATGTACAAATAAATGAGGCCAGTCATGGGTCAGGGCCACAAGCGTGTGCCTGTGAACGCGAGAGGTTGTGGGTTCGATATTTAACATTTTTATTTCTTCGCTCTAGTGCCTAGACAACGCGCGGCACTGAGTTCAGCTCCAAAAATGGTTTGACAAGTGGTGAGCGGAGTGCTTTAACTAGGTTCCCTCAGTCTCCTCTGCTACAGGCGGGATACAGTGGGAACCTCTTTCTTTACAAATAAAATTTCCAGATATATATTTTAAATCGTTCGAAAACTTGCTTCGTTACGGTTTGCTAAAGTGACTTGGCGGGTTTACTTGGCATCTGTTCAAGCATATGGCTTGCAGGGAAGCGAATAAGTTAAACTCAGTTATTTAAAAACAACAGTGTGATAAGGTTTTGCCTTTTTAATTAAATTATATTCATTTATTTATTTTTTATTAGGTAGGTACACGATAGCGCCGTTAGAATTATTTACCAATACAAGCATTGGGTTAGGTTTGGAGGGTGGATCATAATAAATTGATTTTATTATGATCCCTTTCCTTTCATTTATATTTCCATTTCTTCGCTCTGGTGTTGAGGCAAAGCGCGGCGTTGAGTTCTGCCACGCAATGCCTTCAGAAATCTGCAGAATGTGGGGAACACTAGGGGTGTGTCTTAGCACAAGCGGATCCCTACCCTGCTGTGCTCGGGATACAGCGTGAAGCTGGTTCTGTCAGATTTTTCCAAACAGGGCTAGAAATCGATATCTATATCCGCTATATTTAAATTTGGATAGGACACACTGGGATCTTAATAATTTAGTTCCTCTTGCTTTCCTCCAGAATTCGGTGCAAAGTGAGCAACGGAGTATCTTAACACTAGGCTCTCTCTGTTTATGTGCAGGATAAAGCTTGAAGCTAAAATATATATATTTTCGAGTTCCATAGGAATTTCCTCAGTGACTTATAATATGAAAATTTAAATACATTATGGCTGAACATGAAAATTTTATATTGTTTTGGAAATAAATACTACAACCTTTTTTGGTTTTGCTCACCGATTAATAACTATTTAAGTAAGTAAATAGTAAGAGCCACTAGAACGACATACATTTACTGCTTATACATTTATTCCTAGCAAAATTCAAAAGTCACCGAAACTTCATTGAACGGTGCTATGATGTTCATAAAAAAGGTAATATTAAACAATATACTTAATGAAATACAGGTTTAACATTTTAAAATGTACATACTGCCTTAATGGACGCGATTAAAACGCTAGTATTGGCCTTCGCTACGTCTGGCACACTATTTTATTATAATCAATATAGCTTCAACTAAAGGAACTAACGATTTCGGTAAAAAGCTGAAAGTGTTTCTGATAAACAAAATAACAAATAATTAAAGCATTATTCAAGCGTTTACTCTTTAAAGTTTTTGCGATAATAATTGATTTGAATATCTCTAATTAATGGGTTTGTTGTTTAGTACGATACTCAATAGTTTAATATTAATAAATTGAAAACGCAGCGTTGAGCTCCGCCGATGAACATCTTTAAAATTAAGGGGAAGGTGAACTGAGTACCTTAAACTTAGTTCCTGCGGACCTTTCTCCACACGAGATACAGGTGAAGCTGAAAAAAATACCTAGTTTCATATAAATAGTGTAACGAGAAACAGTAGAAAATTTAAACGAGATTAATATCTTGTTAGCTATTAATATACGCACTTTCTTGAGTCCTTTCTTATCTCGTCTAAATAAAAAGCAAACAAAAGAGGGTGTAAGCTTAGATAACAAACTGCGCCGGATTAATCTGAATTGCAAAGTAAGCTTCGTTTTGTAATAACATTTTCACTTATCGCTTACTTTATTAAATATTAACAATGAAATATTAAAGGCCAGTCGTGGTGCGCGGGTAGGGGGGTTCGATCCCCGAGGAAATGAAAAATGTAATATTTCCATTTCTTCGTTCTAGTGTCGAGACAAAAAGCATTGTTGAGTTCCACCACTCAACACACAGTGCTCTATAATTCGGGCGAAAGTAGAGAATGGAGTGCCTCTGCCTACCCTGCTACGTAAGGAATACGTGATGCTAAAAAATAAAGATTTTAACATTAGTATTATTATAAAATAATACATATAAAATTTTTTAATAAGTTCTTAGTAATGGTTAATATTAAAGACTTAAAATAGAGATAATATTTTTTTTGTATAACATTCAAATGCGTCACTAATTTTCTATTATAATATGAAACATGGAGTATCTTGCACGTATAATTAGCGAATGAAAATTAACTAAATGAAGGTAATTTTTTACTTACCTTTAGCTTTTATCTTATATTCCTTACCTTTCTTTCCTAACTTACTAATATTATAAATGTGAAAATTTGTCAGGATAGATGTTTGTTCCATTTTCACATAAAAACTACTTCACGGATTGACCAGATGTCCAGATTTTGTATAATTTATTAAGTGGGCAAAGCCGCGTTTGGGCTGCTAGTGTAATATATTTACCTCTTATTTACCCACACTCTACTCTAACTATGCGAAAGTCAAATGTGCACACTATAGAATTTAATTTAATCAAAATAGTGTGCAATATTTAACTTTGAGCTTTAACGAGAAATATTTGCAGAAATCTCCGCAAGCGGTGCTATTCAACTCTGTCTACCTTTTTGATAAAACAAACAATCTACTGTTATTGACAAATTTAAGTTACGCTGCAGAAGGTTTTTATAAAGGACCAATATTAAGACTGTAAACGAAACAGCTTGTGGGTTCGATTTCCATTCGAGGTAATAAAATATTGAACATTTTCATTTCTTCGCTCTGGTGTCGAGGCGAGGCGAAACGTTGAGTTCCATCTTAAGACTAGAGATACAGCGCGAAGCTAAAAAAACAATACATGGAAGCCTTATTTACAAACAAAAAAAATATTTTCAACAATCGCTCAAACCGTAAAAACTATAGCAAAGACATGTTGCTCTTATTATAAGAAAGTTATATTAAATGCAGGATCCTTTAAACATTTTATTTGGCATCATAGCACGTACGAGACACGGCGATCGTTGTAGCTACTGCGGTCCCGATGCGGTACCAGCGGAAAATTTATGTACCACTGTGCAAGGCTCCCTGCACCCAGAACCTTCTAATAAAGGTATACAGTAGCGTTTTATTCCAGCTGCTCGCTCTCCACTGCCGACAGATTTTAATACTTGCTGAAACTTCTCCTACTCGCACACCGTTCTAAAGCGAATGGCTGCGCATGTTCACAGACTATGAAATATTGTTGGTAGACATTGAACTCTTAGGGCCAGTCACTTTTAAATATTAAGTTGACTAAGAATTTTAAATTAGAATATTAGACGCCGCGTCTCGGACAAGTTAAATATTAATAATGCTATCAAACGGAACTTGGGGGAGGCTAAAAACAATGAATTTTTAATAGTGGCGTCTTTAGCGATGAGCAATCAATGTAATGAGGTAGCAAGTTTAACAATCCTAGAAAACAACATAAATTAAAACTAACTTCTCTCTCGATTTTTTCTCGATTATTTAATCTGGCAACATTATTATCGATAAGAATAACAAGTGAACTCAGTTTAAAATTTTACTTAACTAGGTAACTTGAGGAACAAGTCCCATTACATGCGATGGTAGATAAAAAGGCTGAGGGCATAATTTAAAAGAACGTACGAGTACAATGGAAGCGTTCTTTTTGTTTGTTTAAGCTTGTTCTTACCTTAACATGGTAAGTTCATATTTCATAATTATGACATTTCGTATAGGCCTCGCTCTGACCATGACACCTTGTAAAGCCATTTAATATAATGTATGTAAATGTAATATAATTTTACATTTTTGTACAGATGTGAATAAAATATACAAGGACAATGAGGCCGTCGTGGCGCAGCGACCCAAGGGTGTGACTGTAACGCGCCGGTTGTGGGTTCGATCCCCACTCGAGGAAGTGAAATAATTATTTTTAGAAATATAAAAATTCTCTTCATTATGTATGAAACTGCTCAACTACGCCACGGTCATTAGGACTGAAATAATATCGATTTCTAACATACAAGTATTTTAAATTATTTCAGTGATATTTGATAACCTAACTTATGTAAACGGTTCGTATAATGGGATAGGTTCTAACATCGTGTGGGTTTGATTCCAACTTGCAGCAAGGAATATTTAAAATCATTTTCGATTCCCCTTTATGGCAAGTCGTTAGACTAAACGGGCTTATTCACTCTTTCAATATTCTTATTGTTTTCTAAAAATCGGGAAATGTGGAGAATACAGCCACAACCCAGCTCACTGCCTCGCTGAACCAAACTATAGTTTACCACAAGACCATCAACTAAGATCCATTTCTGTTTAATATAAAATGAAAATTGTAGCGAAATTACGACGTAACAATTAAAATCACCTTGACAGCGGTCCCGCAGCTCATTTGTCTCTCTAATAAATTGTTTTTCTCCGCTTTCACCCGTTCTCCGTAATTTGTTCGTGTGATATATCATTTGTCGCCAGGATGAGGATTAGTCGAGCATCGCTCTGAGTACATCTGTTTGTATGACTGAGACAAGCCTCATGTTTTACAAGTGTGATCCTCCCTTGACAAAAATAAGTAATTACCAGTATTATTTGCAGATACAAAGTCGTTTGGTTTTCTTCTTTCTTGTCATGTTCACCCGGTATCCTGAAAGTAGAAGGGTAGAGGGAACCTAGTGTTAATACACTCCATTCCCCATTTTCCGACGAATTCTGGAGTCATTACGTGTTGCGTGTCAAAACTCGACTCAGAGTGAAGAAAATGAAAATATTAATTTTGAATTTCCTCGAATAGGAATCGAACCGACAATCTGTCGCATTAGCAGTCACTTTCTTTTGACTGACCTCAATTCTGTTCTATGTCGTATTTCATTCTATGAAATAAATATTTATTATACAGTCCAGAATGGGCTGAATGTTTTTTTAATATTAAATACAGATTGGTCCCATAATTTGTTAATATAAAGATTACAAAACAAACACGAACGAATAACAGCAAATAATAACATAGAATAATATTAAAGTATATATATAAAAGAATGTCGAAATACGATTTCGCTAAAGGAAGAGGTAACGAAAAGTAAACATACGTATGATAAAATAACGCCGCCCGCAAAACCGAATTAGAATTTTTCCCTTTGTGCTCCAACGGCATTGTGTTTTGTGTTTTCTTTTTATTAAAAGTAAGAAAAACAAATAAAAATTGAGCTTTTTGGACAGTGTAATAAATTAATGTTAGTATATTCACATATTTTGGACATTGTTATTTTTTTATGGCAGTAGTAATAAATTAATGTATTTTTTAATTTTGTTAATATTATTGTATTTTTTTGTAATTAACATAAAAATATATTTATTTTGTGCTGTTAGTAAGCTCTAGATTCTAGAAGTTTATCTCAAACTAAAAGTTCACACAGTCTAATAACAAATAACTAATAATAACCTTATCTAAGTGTGGTGGCGAGAATTGGGGAACGCTTATGTCCAACAGTGGACAAAAGATGGCTGTTGATGATGATGATGATGAACCTTATCTAATTATCTAAAGAATCTCTCATGAAAATAAAATATATACAGTACTATTTACTATTATATACGTCACTATATAATAGTAAATAGTACTGTATAATACAAATCCGTACCCACAAACAATTATTATTACTTAAGTAAATGTCTTCTTAATTGTGTTTTTTACTCAAACTTTGAAAAAAACAAATACCTATTATAATCATAATAAGACCACCAAATTAGAAACATTTTTTTACAATACATATTTTTCATGTTTTGCTTCATAACGAGATAATAAATTGAGCATAAAATGTTAAGTAATGAAAGAAAGAAATTAAAAATTAACAAGCAAAAATTACAAGGAAACATTTTTCCAGAATATCTAATTAAAATGACGTACGTAATTAAATAATTTTCTAATAATGAAAATACATGTCAAAATAAGTGAAATACGTAAATAAAAATGGTTTTATATAATAGGTATTTAATATGACACGCGGTGGTTGTGGGTTCGATTCCAACTCGAGAAAGCGAATTATTTTCATTTACCTCGTTTAAAAATACCTGCTAAAGTTTTTTAACTTCAGTCTGTATCCCGCATATATTAGTGTAAGCAGAGGGAACCTGGTAACCTAGTTTTAAAAATTCCCATTAAGACACTTTGGTTCCCCACTTTCTACCGAATTCTCAGGCGTGTTGAGTAGGAGCTCAATGATGATCACTAAAAGATGATTTCTCGAAATTCTCACTAGAACGGGAAAAGACGAGATATTCCATTTTACATCTTAAACACAAGCAATGTTGCGGGCAACGACTGGCTAATTAAAAAAATATAAAAGGTATTTATTTTTTATTTTACATGCAGAATATTATGTAATAAATGTGTTATTTTTTCGTAGCGGAAGTTGGCAGCTGTGAGGTACCACTGGGCATGGAAAATGGAATGATATCCAACGAGTCCCTTGCTGCCAGTTCCAGCTACGACCAGAGCGTGTCCCCGCTCAGTTCCAGGTAAAATATTAGGTTGCAAAAAGCTATTGTGTTACTTTTAACGTTTAAATATTTTAATAACAATATATGAATATATACTATTTGTATGCTATGGTAAGATCTTTGTTTTTCACGATTAATACACATTTTAAATGAAAGCTGTGCACGGTGGTGGTGAGATTCACCATTGAGATTCACCATTTATTGGGTGGTGATGAAACTGCAAATGGTTCGAAACGTCGGGTTTCCATAAATGTATAAAACTAAATTAGCGATTAATCAGGTTAAATAGTCTATTATATATATACTAATTTATTTTACAAATCTTAATAATTCATAACTTTTAAATCTCACCTACATTTTTCGATTCCTTAAGCATTTAATTTCGGGCGAGTAACTGTTTGTTTCGTACAACGGTCCATTATAATATGCTTCAAGCTAATTGCCCTGAAATCGATATCGGAAATTTAAACGTCCATTGTCTGACAACTACAAAGCATCCATGATACGGCAGAGTTGTTACAATAATTGTGAATCCGGCGACCACAAAATGCTCATATTAGCTAAAACAATTAACGAGGGGGTTTCACATTCGGGCTCTAAGCCCGCATAAGCCTGACACTAGACAATAGAACGAAAACTCCGCGCTCGTTAGAGAATTTCAGTCACAGAAAATTAAATTTTCATATAAATTCTGTGAGACTATGATCCTACGTAAGCCTTTCGGGCCTCGAGTCTTTAAAGATAACAAGATATAAGTTGGACTGAATATGTCAGTGTTATCACCCAAATTACTTTACATGGGGTCAAAAGACATTCGGCAGTTTTAATTCAACATCCAAGCTCTTTGTTCGTCTTGTATTTTTGAAGAGACTAACATACCTATAGGGATTTAAAATAAAATAACCACAGATTTTCTTACAGAAATAATGATAACTATAAGATAACTTATATCAGAAAATTATAATAATTACTGTTAACGTATTACTTTTTATATCAATTAACGTATTTCGTATACATTTGTAAACAGGATAAGAACAGAAATACGTGGTGGCGCATGGTGCCCCAACGGCCTGATATCGCCCCGAAGCCGCCAATACCTCGAAATAGATCTACATGATGAGTACTTGATCACTGCCACTGAGTCACAAGGGAGATTCGCAAACTCGGTTGGAGTAGAGTTCGTCGAGAGCTACTCAGTCGAGTACTGGCGAGACGCACTTCGCAGATGGGTCAAATATAAAGACTTTAACGGCAGTCGAGTAAGTTTCTTTCTTTACATTTCCAACTTGAAGTTTTCTATACTTCAAACTAATTTGATTTTAAATAGTGACTTACTGTCTATTCTTTAGATAGCAAAGAGAATTAGAACACTTTGTACAACAGTGGTTCGATGCCATCTTATTTTAATATGAAATATGACAATATTAACTAATAATATTTAGCAAAATACTCTCTTTTATATGTAGAATAAAAAACAATAATAACCTATGAAAAATATACCACATTGGGATATAAAGCACCATAATAAACATAACCAACTTTGATATCAACTTTGATTGACGTAAATTAATAAACCGACTTCCTGATCAAAGATAAAGGAGGAGATCCCATTGTAAATTAAATCAACATCGAAATCTTATACTTATATTAAGACAGGTGCAAGAGAACGTGGGAAACGTACTAATTTTAAAATATTTAAAATTAGTACGTTTCCCACTTTCCGCCGACTTCTGAAGGCATGACATGCCGACTTCTGAAGGCATGACATGACACAAGGTTGAGTAGTGGAACTTAACGCCGCCCTTTGCCTGGACACCAGAGCGAAGAAATGAAAATATAAATTTAATTAAAAATTTCATTTCTTCGAGTGTGCATCGAACCCACAGTCGGTTTACAGTCACACTTGCCCCTGCGCCACTACTGGCCTAATATTTATTATATGGAGTTTATTCATCAAAAAAAGATGTTTTGTAAGATCTTATTAGTTACATGTACTTTGATGTATTAGTATGACTTTAATATGCATAATTTAAAAAATAATCAAATAATTATATATTTAATTTTCTTTCAGTTTATTTCCCAAATTTCAAAAATTTTAGCAACCACGTATTTAACAGAGGTATATCAATTTGTGTTTTAATTAAACGAAACATACATATAAAACCAGTAACTCTTTCACAGCTCATACCAGGCAACGTCAACACTTATACGCCACGTAAGAGTACTTTGGAGGCCCCATTTGTTGCATCAAAAGTGAGATTCTTCCCTTACGCTGCTCATCCGAGAACTGCCTGCATGAGGGTAGAAATCTACGGCTGCCGCTGGAAACGTAGGTACAACAAGCGTAAGATGATATAGCTGGCGTAGTCCCGGGACCTCTGCGAAGTATGCCTTGCGACAGCATTGGTTATATCACTAAGCTATTTTTTTATTAACCAATATAAATTTAAGCTGTGCGATTTCTTACGCCGTGAGGCGGCGTATTCATCGAAACCATATTTCCACAGAAGCTCTTGTCGCATACTCTGCACCCCAAGGTGGGGATATGCAGGCGATGACCGGCGGTGCCCGTTTCGAGGATCTGTCTTATGATGGCGTCTTGCGTAAAGGAAAAATGATCGATGGACTCGGCCAAATTGCTGATTCGTTCACTGGCCCTAATGATTTTGAATTGCCAGATCCATTAGATACTGGAGGTGAACATTAAAGGATTTAACATTTTAAATTTTATATTTATTTCTGGTTTTATTAAATAAAAAATTGATTATTAAATTTTAGGAACTCGTTGGGTCGGTTGGAATAAAACAATGTTATTAGAAGATGAGATAGAAATTACATTTAACTTTACTGATAATCGATTATTCCATCACGTCGATATACATACTAACAATATGTTTACAAAGGACGTGCAGGTGATTATTGAGGCATTTGTACTTCTTTCTTTTTATAGTTTAAAATAATATAAAATATTATTTGTATCACCAGCTTTTCAAAGAAGCGGAAGTTTACTTTTCTCTCGAAGGAGAACGTTGGCAGGAAGATTTCATTTCATACGAACCGAAACAAGACAGAGTTTCAGAGCACGCCCGCATCGTCCACATTGATATGGAGAACCGCACCGCAAAACATATAATGCTCAAATTAAAATTTCAACACGAATGGATTTTAATAAGCGAAGTTACTTTTAAATCAGGTAATATATTTTAAATATTTATTAATTATTTTTATTAATAATGTTGTAAATGGATACAGATCACAGATTCTGTTCAAAATCATAGGTCTCGAATAAATGGCGAATTTATTTCGTACATCAAACAAAATTCGTTTTACCTTTAATGTAAATATAATTTGCTGATATAAAAGAATTCTACGTAAATTACTCAAAGCCAATTGAGTATAATTTGTTTATAATTTGTTGGCAACTCTTTTTACACGAACCCTATAAACGCCTGATTCTATGAAAAACATCCCTTCTATGAATGCCGTGAATCACAACAAGTCAAATCGTTTATCTAAACAAACCGTTCGTACAAATAAATATAGAGATCTTGTAAATGAAATTGAATTTTTTAAATATTTTTACTACTATTTCTTTAATTCATCATACCACACTTACGAGTATATCGATTAAAGCAGCCATAGTTACAGGGCAGTAGGTCTAAGGAGAGTACACTGTAGAACTTATAAAAGTTGACAAACTTATTTATATTTATTTATTTTGTATGAAATGAACTACAAATAAAAATTTGTAATGATTTTTTTCTATGAAATACGTGATTTTGATATAAATGGTCTTGACAGACGGATAAAAGAGTAATCTTAATAGGGTTGCGTTTTTACCTTTGAGGTACGGAGACCTAAAATAAGAAAGTATTCCTTGTAATCGATGACGTCACAAGCATATTTATAAAGAAAATTTGGATGTCTTATTCACTAAATAATTTTGTGTGGTACCGATACTTAGAATTAGCAACAAAATCTTATCCTAATTTGACATATGTACATAAATAATATATTATGTATGATGTATATATAAAAAAGATTTTTTATTATACTGAGTGCCATTTTTAAAAACTTTAGGGTACACAGTTGAAAAGTAATAAGAGCTCTCGCGGGGAACCCTCGGGACGAGCTCTAATTATCACTATAATGAAGGTGGAAAAGTGTACACAGTTTCTGCATTTCTCAGATTTAGTGATATAAGCAAAAACAAACTGACAAGACTTAATTTTTTAACTTCATACAAAAACATTCACGACATAGGTAGGATACTTTTATAAGAGCGTGATATATCTGAAATTAGAATTTAAGACACAAAATTTCTAATCTATCTATATATATAAAATCGAAAGGTCACTCACTCATCACGAAATCTCAGAAACTACAAGTGCTAGGAATCTCAAATTTTGCATGGGAGTTACTTATAGGACGTAGGTGCTCGCTAAGACGGGAATTTGCAATATTCGACTTCTAAGGGGTTGTTTTTGGGGTCGAAAGTTTGTATGAAACTTCGTTACTACAAATGCTAGGAGTCTCAAATTTTGCATGGACGTCACTTATAGGACGTGGGTACTCATGGGCAGATAATAACATAGTTCACGCAGGCGAAGCCGCGGGCGGGTCGCTAGTTTGTTATATACTCAAGAATATTATTAGAAATGTATATTAATCTACAATTAGAAAATTATAAAAAATAATAATAACTAACGTAGACACGAGATTCGATCGGTTAACAAAAAATCAATAACTGTGAGCTTAATAAAAACGACATCGAAATACAATCAAATGTTTTGCTTCATTCAAAAATCCACTTTTTACTGTATGATCGCATCGAGTTGGGATGTTCGTAATTGCTTTTAAATTGTAAAAGTTCAATTGCAAAAGTAATTCGCATCACTTTCATTCTTATCGAATAATGAATCTCCAGTGTGATTTAATAAGATTTTACTATCAGTTTATAGGATTGATCCACTTCAGCGCAATTTTTATTCATTTCAGAGAAATTTTAAAACTACTTTTTTTTTATTTCTCAAATTAACACTGTAAATTGACATTTAGTTTAATATTTAAGTTCATTTTGTTTTATAAAACTATGCTTGAAAGCAGTCGTGGTGCAGTGAGATGGCATATAAGAATTGTAAGTTCGATTATCACTCGGTGGAATATGTTATTTTTTTATGATAAATGCTCTGGTACGTAAAAGTGTCCGTTAGATTCAGTTTAGCAGCTAAACTTAACGCCGTAGTATCTAGACGCACGGCAGCGCGTCAAGCCAAGTTCCGTAAAACAGAACTGTCGAGCAGCACCCTGTGTAATTTTACACGAACCATTTGAAGTCATTTTTAACTCCTACGTAACTCAAATTTAACAATAGCTATTATCATAACCATTAAAACGATTATCTAATATCTCAGTACAATTTTTTTAATTAAAAATATAGTTTTTTCAGCTTCACGCTGTATCCCGCACATAGCAGGGTAGACAGAGAGAATCTAGTATAAAAACACTCAGTTCCACACTTTTCGCTGAATTTTCGAGGCATTGCGTGTTGAGTGACGGAACTCAACGGCACGCTTATGCCTTTAAGTCAGAGCGAATAAATGAAAATACTTAATATGTCATTTCCCCAAGTGTGAATCGAAGCAATAACCTGTTTAAATTCTAAATTCACAGTAGAACTCATTATTATTAAAAAAAACATAAACCTAAAAATCAACATGTCATACAAATCTACGTAAACCACACACCCAGTGGAGAAATGTCACGATTAAGATTATCCAATAGACCACACAAACACAACAGGCCACATTACTGCCTAGCTATTGAGAACTGAATTATAAAAAGCAGCTATACTTCAACATGGATTAAGGTCACGTTTTATACGGATAATAATTGAGGCGTAAACCACCGCTGACGATAGTGTTGAATATATAAAGAAAAATACACACGGGTTGAGTTTCTATGAAGTACGTACATTCCATTCCATTTATAACGGCCAGTCATGGCACAGGGGAATAAGCGGGCTGTAAGTGTGATAGGTTCTGGGTTCGATTTAGACTTGCAGCTCAACACACAATGTCCCAAAATTTCGGCGGAAAGTGTCTTAAGACTAGGCTGTCTCTACTCAGTAGAGACTCTCTATTCTGTAGAGACTTCAGTATTTTCCTTTAGATCTCTCTCGGTATTCTTTTAATCTTTAATTATATTACGATGAGTTAATTATTAATATTTATTTGTATATAACATTATGTACAATGGTAATAAATAAATATTGAAAATTATGAACTGTAGTGAAATTTTGAACTCAACTTTCCGTTTGTTTTAGCACTCTTAATTTTGTCAACATCACTTACAATTTCTATAGAAATAACAAGAAATATATGCCAAATAGTTAGTTGTTAAGCTAAAACTAGATATGTTTAAGCAGACTTACCCTACATATTAAACTAGTGAGTGTAGTTAGAAATTAGAAGAGTATCAAGTGACTTTTGGCAGGCAGTACGTACTGTGAACTGGCGTTGTGCCATTGCCACCTCTGTTGAGGCTTGGTTCTAGTTATATTAGTTTGACATATTAGCTAACGAGTGTCGCTTACTTTAGTAACAAAATAACGTTTGGGTTTACTCCAATTTTGAATAGTTAACAGATTGTTATTTATTTTCTATTGTTGTATTTTTTATGAAAATGGTACCAGCCCATACAATATATACCTAATAGTCCTAACCTAAGCATGATTAAAGAGTACACCAATAAATATTTTTTTTAATTTTTAGTCAAATGATAAATCAGGGCAAAGACGACGCGTTCAACTATTACAAAGAACGAAAACAGCCTTTACGGTTTCTAAGTAATGAGACGACTAGCTGTAAAAAGTTTTCATGAAATCTGGTACCATAATCCACGTAATCTGCCGCCTTCCCACCAACGCAGTGCACAAAACCCGCCCGTTCCCAACTTAGCTCCATCTCCTTTGTGAAACAACAATTAGCTCTGCGCTCGACACCTATTCGTTTGGCCGCTTTGTCGTGAGCTTAAGACAGGACTGTTTTCCTTCATTCAATAGGCAAAGGTATAAGATTCACCAGCACTCTTCAAACATCAGTCTAAACTATCTTTAAAGCGGATTTTTAACCGACTTCCATAAGGAGGAGGTTATCAATTTGATTGTTTTTTTTTATGTTTATTACCCCAGAGCTTTTGACTGGGTGAACCGATTTTGAGGATTCTTTCTTGGAAATTAATCTTGGAAATTTTATTTGGCTTGGTCTTAGTGTAATTTGGCCCATTTTTGACAATGTTATGCATAAGAAAATCACATAAGAAAAGAATCACACATCTGAAATTAGCATTAAATATGTGCGCGACAAATGAACGAATAACTAAACATTACTCCAACCGATTTCGATGATTCTTTTTTTATTGGAAAACATGCACTTCAAGGGTAGTGTAATGAGAGTTTAATTAGATTAGATTATTTTTATTATGGGATTTAAAGGTTACAATTATATTCCAAAAATTATATGGTAATATATAAAACTCAAATATTAAATTATCTCGTCTCTTACAGTACCAACTGTCGTGAATTCATCGGCTGAATTTCTGGAGGAGTATTACCGAACTGACAATCCGCCGTATTCAAGGAAGAAAAGGAACTCCTCACTTCGAGTGTCAGTGGGTCTGGCTTGTGGTGCCTTAGTAGGAGGTGGTGCTTTCATAGCAGCTACAGCTGTTATATTAACAAAGAAGACCCGGAGACGAATCCCAGCAATGCTGAAGAAACCGTTCTGCCCCTCTCTTAGGAATTCAAATGCAAGGAACAATCGGAGAGCACCGCGTCTAGCTTTAGCACTAGCAAATTGCCCTCCTATACACATGCTACGGTATGTATTCTATTATTTTTTGTTATTATCTTTGCTTTATCTTTGCTTTTGTTATTGCCAGCTTCACGTTGTATCCCGCACATAGCAGGATAGACAGAGAGAAGTGTTGTCACTCCGTTCTCTACTTTCCGCTGAATTATTTGAGTCATGGCGTATTGAGTGGCAGAACTCAACACTGGGCGCAACAAGTTAAAAAACTTGGAGCCAGAACGAAGATATGAAAATAATAAAAAATAATAAGCCCTTGTGCCCCTGGGTCACGTCGGCCTCAATTAATTTTTGTATTAGTGGAAATTGTATCATTAATTTGAGTTTCCAAATATAGGCCGGCTGTGGTTGATGAAGATTATCGAGAGCCTTATAACATATGGAGGGAGACGCTTGGTCGTCGAGATAAGCGCGAAATACACGACCAAAACGAGTATAATGGTGAGTTTTGGATATTACTATTTATTAGTTTTGATATAGTATATTTAAAATTGTAAATTCATATTATTATTTTTATTATTCACTAGTGTCATTCGCGTGGCTTCGTCCGCTTGTACAACACGATCATTTACTTTTTCATCTCAATTACTTTCATAATCTAATAATTTTAAAAACCAAATCCACACATTGATAGCTAAGGTTTTAACCAATTCATTAAAACATTTATTTTGTAGCAATATTGTCGCATGCAACTCTTTATATTGACGTAAGTTATTTATTTGTGAACCGATTGAAATAAAACAAACACTAAATTAATGTTAAGTGAACCTTGCCAAAATCCAGTAGTGAAAACTGCAATTAAATCGATAACGCTATTTCTGAGATTAGCGTGAATAAACGCACATACAAACACACTAACAGGCAAATAGATAAATAGACAATCAAACAAAAAAATAAAAAAATTAAAAAAAACATTAATATAGGCCTCCAATAACATTTTTCTTATACCTATATCTTCCATGTACGACAAAGATCCGTTACGATTTTATTATAAGTATTATTCAATACCTTTAGTGCTACATCATTTTTCTTTAGCTTATTTGAGAATTGCTTAGAGTCATACTTATCTTAATGATAGAAAAATAAGCCTTCTAAAAATATGGCCAGAAATTAAACATTGATTATGTGAAATAAAAGATATAAAATAATTATGTTACTGTCGATTCTCGACTGAGCACTCCAGCCCCGCTTTCATTTTATTCTTTATCACTATTTACTATTTAGGAGCTCAGTTGTGGCGTACGGGTACAAGTGTGTGACAGTAAACGTGACAGGTTATGGGTTTGATTCCCACTCGAGAAAATAAAATATTGATTATTTTCTTTTCTTCACTCGGGTGTCGGGGCAAAGTGCGGCTTTGAGTTCCACCACTCAACACGCAATGCCTCCAGGATTCGGCCGAAAGTGGAGAGCGAAGCGTTTTAACACTAGGCTCCCTCTGCCTACCCTGCTACATGGAGGATACACAAAACTGACGAAGAAAACACAAAAAAAATTATTTACGTAAAGGACCCATGTCACCGTTAATAAAATACCTCGTGGGCACGTATGGAACCAACACAATGGATCAAAGGAACTTCATTAATGTTTCACCAACTCTAGTTACAAAAGCAATTTAAAAATATAATTATTTTAACTCAAAAATTGTTTCATAAAATATAAACAACGCCGCGTTTATTTTCACTGTAGGTACTTTGTATAATGAAAGTAGTGTAGTAGGCTTTATTAAAAAGAAAAATAATTTGAGGAAAAAATGTTTATTTCATTTATAAGTTATATAAATAAAAAGTAAATTTATATAAATATTAGTTGAAATAAAAATACACCCATTCGCGATACGTTTCCAAATAAAATAACGATTCGAACTTTTGTTATTTTTGCCTATCATAACAGTATCCATTTCACGGAATATTTTCTTATTTATAAAATTCATTTATACGATTTATTTAAATAAAACATGCCTCTTTAATGAATTCGGAAAAATCCATTTTGAAATATCATATTAAATATTTGTTTTCAAATATAGACATATTGCACACAAATATATAAAATTTACAATGCGAACCTGACCCTAATTGTAAACGAGGCTACTTTTACAAATGAACAAACTACTGTAGGCTATGTACGGTAGGATTTTTATTACGAAGGGTGCGCCCCCATTTATATCCTTTGAAACATAAAAAAACGCCTGTAATTCTATCTGGTCTTTAATTATTTAGTTTCTTTGCTTTGAAGCAATATAGCGTAATACTTGTTGAGATGTTGATTTTAAATCTTGCTATGGGAGTTAAAACTTCACTAAGTATAAAATTTGAAAAAAAAAATGCTTTATATTCTTCCTTTTTACTTTTTTCTCTGTTAAAAAATCAAAAGTAAAGCCAGATAGGTGAGAAATTTCACTATTCTCACCTCATCTGGTATAATCAAGCTTATATTTTCAATTAAAATACCTTCGTTTTCCGATCCGCACGACTTCTTCATACTAAGTACTCCTTCCCAGTTCTAGTTAGCCCGCCCACAACACTCCACGCGATTCTTCACAGCACTCGTTAGACTCTCGAGGGCACTTGACACTGGTTTGTTACATTCCCTCGCTACCTCTACTTTAATTTCATAATTTGTATCTTTTACTTACGCTCATTTATATGAAATTATATTAGATAGATATAATGCTTGAATATAACGGTGTACGTTTGTTATTTATCAACTAACCTACAATAGTGTTTCAATAGCTGTTAATTGTGGATTCGATTCCCACTCGGGGGAATGAATTTTACGCATTTAATGTTTTCATTTCCTCTCTCTGGATACTAGGCAAAGTGTGGAGTGTCTTAGCACTAGGTCCCCAGGTTCACTCTACTTACCCTGCAATAGCTAACACAATGCAATACACTATAAGGAACTGGCATTTCCACTGATCCACAACCACTTTAAATAGAAGTATGACAGTCTACACAAAATAAAATCTTTTCAATTGCCCTCTTATGTGGTCTCATCACATCATCACACACCCAGCACCAGCACCAGCACCTGTCCAGTTTCGTTACATGAATGCAACGAAGTCTTGGGTATATTGGATACTCACAAAGATATTTCAGGCTACGCTCGTTACTGCGGCCGGACTTCCGCTCTGAAAGACACCCATTGTTCAGAATCTTTATTGAAAAATGATGCGCCTTTACCAAAGGATAATAAAAGGGTGCCGTATTAGTTTCGTTTCACAATACGATAAGATTGTAAATTACTTTATATATCCTCGTTTAAAATGTTTCCTAAGCTCTCTAATAGGGGGTTAAATCTTTTGTTTAGCAGTGAGTGGGTAGGGGAGACGTGAGGTACGTTAGATCGTAACTTCGTTAAGAGTATTAGGTATACAAGTGTTTGTTATATGAACTTGTTTAACTAAAACAAATGTAATTTTTGATATCATTTTGAATTGTTTTTACTATTTTTATAATAATTGAAAAATAACTAATCGTATTTGCAATTTGAGTAGATTAAACTTAACCATACTTTAGCTACATTGTTTGTTTTCAAACAACTAAATAAAAAGATGCATAATCATTAATTAATTTCAACAGAAATTTGCGAGGACCCGGAGTTCCCAAGGCCCTACATGATGAAGCGGCCTGACCCTCACGAGAGCTTCTACGCCGCTACGGACATCATTCACCATGTAAGTTTTAAAATAAGTTTATAAATTATTTCATAAATTAATATTATTGCCCCCTTATATAGAATTATTAATTAGTAAATTTATAGGAAAACTAGTGGACCCGAACATGGCTACGCCGGCTGGAACTATACGAATATTTATAAAATAATTTTCAGTTTTCAATAGAGAGATGGGTTAAGCAAGCTCATTTTGGGTGACGTTTTCTAACAACAAACTTTGCAAATCGTTGCTTAGCAACGGTCGCATAGCGTTGTTATTAACATGGCGGAATAAATTGCATGTCAAATTAATAAGTATTTTAATATATTGATATATATCGAAAATATTACAAATATGAGAAAAAAAGTATCCTATGTTATCCCGAGACCCTCAAGTATCTCTCTATATGAGTATTTTATCACAATTAAATTAGCGGTTTGGCCCTGATTGCGTAAAAGACAGACAGTGTTACTTTAGAATTTATAATATAGGTATGGATGGATAGCAAGTCTTCAAAGTATAATCAAATACATAGATAATCAAGACGCACAGAATATGTATGTAATATCTATGTGTGCAATATGCACATACTACACACACAGACATTACATACATATTCACAATCTAATTGAAATCTAATAATATCGTGTACACAAATATCTATATCAATCGCGTTAATTTAGCAGCGCGGTTAACATAACACCTATTCTAAATCTAACCCAATTTGGTTTCCAATTTAGAAAGTAATCATAATCTATGACACTAATGTGAATTCAGAATTCAATTTGTATGGACAGACAGACATGTTCTCTTGCAAATATAAAAAAAGGAGGATTAAATACTATGACAAGCTTTTAAATTTTTTTTACTTATATTAAAAAATTTAGGTCATTAGTAAATTATTAGCAAAACCACACCAAGTGATAAAAGTACGTAGAACATGCTCGGAGCTATATATTGTATGAGTCTAAACTTATATGTTTCACTAGACACCTCTGAAGAGTTCCAATATACTGGTCCTGGCTCCATCATCACACCAGCTTATTGATACCATATTTGTATAACTTTTACAAGTGCTTTAAAATCAGATTCTTAGACTTTATTACATAGATTCAATAATTCAGGAGCTACAGTGCCATAGACAGACACACATACACGTCCACGGGGTTTAAAAAAGGATCAATACGGCATACAGCAGAGCAGAGAGAACTAAGCGTTACGATATTCCGTTCCCAATTTTCCGCCAAATTATGGAGACATTGCGGGTTGAGTTACGGAACTCAACGCCGCATTCCACTTCGACACCAGAGCGAAGAAATGAAATCATTAAATATTTCATTTCCTCGAATGGGAATCGAACCCACAACCTATCACGTTTACCCACATTTAGTGCCTGCACCACGACTGGCCTCGATATTGTATCGAGTTGAACCAGCACGTAAAGTATTATATTAAAATATAGAGAGAGAGGTGGTGATTTCCCGCAGGAATCCCGCGCCGTGCCCGCGTGCCCACTGCGCTCCAAACATGCCAATTGATCGTTAATTTATAATGAGCGCCATTGTTCGCCCACATTACACATAATTGGATTTTTGCGAAGATTTTTAGTAGCCAAGTTTTATTGTCAGCTATTATATATAATACGAAGTTTTCGTATGTTTTTAATACTATGGAAAGATACATTGGTTTTTTCGATGTTGTTAAATCATAATTTTGTAACATTTATGTAAAAATAGCACGTTTTAAATATATAATTATATAAGAAGAACCAATAGTAGTAGTTCTTTTTTTATAAGTTAAAGGTTGCCTGGTAGAGATCACCTGTGGGTGATAAGGCCGCCTTTACACCGTTTTTCATTTGTTTCTTTGTTTTCTGTTTTTTTTTTTGTTTAAGTTAAAGTAAATAGATAAGAAATATAAGATAATTTGAAAATATCCGTAGAATACAATGAGGAATTAATAATATTTATAGTTCATTTGCTCGATCTGAAGAGATAAACGTGGCGTAGAGAAAATGAAAAAAATGCAATTCTCCTAAGTAAAAATCAAATCAATGACAGTCGCGTCTATAGTAATTGTGCCATGACGGCCTCATGTAATTAATTGCTAAAGTGATTGCTGATTGTTAGTTATGTTATTATTGCTTAGTGATCTTGTTAACAAACATCATATTCGATACAAGCAGAGCGAAGATTTAAAATAAATTAAGAAATAGAAACTTCTCCACTTCTCTTTCTCTCTTAAATAAAAAAATACATATCTACAGAGATATCTAATTAAATAAAACGTAGTTTCCCGACCCAAATAACCCTCACGGCGAAATCTACCGAATTACAGACAAACCCTTTCATTGTCTCGTAACCGACACGCTATCATCAAATGGTGAAGTCCTAATTGAATTGTCTGAAAACATATTCAATTCGTTACAAAACGCCTAATCGAAGCGAACGAACTATATTAACAGATTAGTTAGCCGTAATACACATTACTACTTAAATTAAAATTAAAAAATAATATTTTAAATTAGTAAACCAAAGTTATTATATAAATATCCCTTTAATCGGCAGGAATCTACAATTTAATGAAATAATAATTTTCCATATACAAAATAACGTTGGAAAATTAGCATTTTTATTGCTTTTCCAATATAATCAATTGGTGGTTGTCCTTACTGATACCCCGTATATATACATACTCTCTTATATAGAACTTTAGATAAATATAATTATTCAAAAGGTTTTAGTGTCCAGACCCAGTAGTGTGTGTTTGGTCAAGTGTAGAACTTGTCAAAGTCTCGCGTTTGAAATTTGCATTGACAAAGTAACCACCGATGTTTTAATACAAGCTTAATTATTGATATTCAAAGTCAAATTTTATACTCGAACAGTATATAATTACGAATTTTTCTATTATTATTTTTCAATAGAGCTATATGAGGCCAGTCGTGGCTCAGTGACACAGTGTAAACGCGACAAGTTCGATTCCCACTCGAGGAAATGAATATTTTGCTCGCTCTGCGCGCGTTGAGTTCCGTCACTCTACGCACAATACCAATGTGGAACAGAGTGTCCTAACACTAGGTTCCCTTTGCGTACCCTGCTATAAACAGCTAAAATTATGTAATTATAGAAAATCCAAATAATTTTAAACTAAATTCAAATTAATTCAAGGTAATATATATTATAATGAATGTACAGATCGCATTGTCCAATGTTCACTATTGTAGGGGAACTCTGTGTCCCCGGGGCATTTGTACAGGTGGCGGCTAATTACGTACACCTACAGTATAAATCCAGTACGATAATTAAGGTCATGGAACCTTAATCTGGCATCATCCAATACAGTGAGTGATACACTTGTAAGAGTTCAGATTAAGTTAATAGTGTAATAACAATAAACTAAAAACATTGTTTAAAGTCTAATCAACTAATGTTAATCAAATAAAAAAGTTTAATCAACTAATGTTGATTAGATGTAAAAAAAAAATTATGTCAATTTTATCTATTTTTATTGTAAGAAATTTTTTTAACATAATGTGGGCACTAAATACGGAATTTATATAAATATATTATTCTGTTTTTACTTTTAAAATTACGATCTGCTTTATTATAGCCTATGATGCTTTACATTTTAGTCTCATATGGTAATTTTGTCTATTTGGTAATAGACGGGACAGGTTTAAGCATTATAATAATATTAAATGTGAGATTCGAACTCATTACTCCGTCACGTTATAAAAACGCTTAAAAACCTTAATAAATTATAACTAACCATATCCAGCTTCACGCTGTATCCCGCACTTAACAGGGTAAGCAGAGGGAACCTATTGTTAAGACACTCCGTTCCCCACTTTCTACCAAATTCTGGAGACATTAGGTGTTGAGTAGAACTCAACGCCGCGCTTTACCTCGAAACCAGAGCGAAGAAATGGAGATATAAACGTAAATAAATATTTCACTTCCTCGAGTGGGGATCGAACCCACAACCGTCGCGTTACAGTCACACCCTTGTGCCGCTGCGCTACGACGGCCTTTCTAACCATATACATTTCAGATTAATAAAAGATAAGCTTACTACGAAATCAATCTATATCTATAGCCTGATTTAATGATTGGCAGACACACGTCGTCGTATGTACTATTGTCTATAATTAATGAACATAATTTGATTAAAATTAAGAAACATTAGAAATGTTCTAATTACAATTATTAATATAACAATTTTTATGACTAAAATATGAGCTATTGTTTCGGAGTAATTATATACTAATACTAGCGGCTCGCTCGCGGTTTCACCCGCGTGAACTATGATATTATTAATTTCTGTCTCCATGACTACGTCCTAGTGACGTCTTTGCAAAATTTGAGACTCCTAGCATTTGTAGTAACGAAGTTTCATACAAACTTTCGACCCCAAAAATAACATATATAGTCGAATATTGTAAATTCGTCCTAACGTCCTATAAGTAACTCCTATGCAAAATTTCAGATTCCTAGCACATGTAGTTTCTGAGATTTCGTGATGAGTGAGTGACCTTTCGATTTTATATATATAGATTATAGAGTCTAGCTACAGCCTGAAATACAATTTGACAATTTTTTAAATAATAATATTTTGCTAAATTAGAACAAAAGAAGTTGTCAAGAAAGTCTCTATATTATAAAATATATTACTAGTGTTTCGCTAGCGACTTCGCCTGCACGGGTTGCACGATTTTGACTATTTCCTTATTTACCACTAGTCATGACCCGCAACTTCTTTTGCTTTTAAGTTAAAACGTTTTTCCTGTTCCCATCGAGAAACCTCGCTTAGTGCTTCTCTACACTCCCTAACCTAACCTTCAATTTCTAAGTGCAGTAGTTAATTGTTTAAATACTGCCTTCCACACATTGTCATATAAACAATATAAGGGTAATAACAGACCGACCAATTCCATTCTCTTTGCTTATCCCCCAGGGAATATGTCATGGAGATGGATATCGTTTGCTTTAGTATACATGGTTCCTGCTTAAATCTTCGAAGCAACATTTGAAGCCAGTCGAATTAAATATTTAATATTTTCTTTCTTTTCTCTCTGGTGTCAAGTCAAAGTGCAGAGTTGAGTTCCGCCATTCATTGCCTCTAGAATTCGGAGGAAACTGGGTTACAGAGTGTCTTAAAACTAGGGCAGGAGCCCTTCTTTTGATTATTTCAGAGCAGTTATATAAGTGAATTTTTTTGAATGTTTTTTATATATATAATAAACATTATATATTATTATAACACAAAGATCTTATTTACCCATTACCGATAGAAATATAATATTAATTTCAAATAAAAACAACTTAATTCAATTCTAAGCTATGAGAGTTAAATATAAAAGCTAAGCGTGAATAATTATTTATAGAAAGAAGAATTGTCCCACTTTAATTAATTACTTTGTTAGATGCCTTGAACACGTGTACTTACTTGCTTTATAAAATTAAAATATGGCTTTTAAATGGTTTTTCACTCATAAAAAGACAAATTATTATGCTACGTATAACACGTTTGCTATTAAGTATTAAATATATTTATACTTAAATAATATATTTAAAGCGTATAGAAACTTAGTGTTGAAAATCGTTGTAAATGGCGAAACTAAGCGCCACGATTTGTCTTCAAGCCAGGACGAGGAAATGAAAACTATTCACTTGCTCGAGTTGAGAATCGAACCTACTAACAGACGCTGTGCCGCTAGGTCACGACGGCCTCCATGTTTTGTTTGTTAATGTTGTTTTGTATATATTAAAAAATATATACAAAATGTTTAAATATATGTATATTAAAAAAAATTACAAAAATATATTGTAGAAAAAGAAACATTTATGCTCAAACTTTTCTGTATTGCAGATCAAATTTATTAAAAAATAAAAAAATTGTAAAGCACAAGCATAAAAATAAAGCGCTTCAATTATTCATTTCACAATGAAAGCTATTCATAAAATTATTTTCTATTTATAAGTAATAATTATTTACTTTGAAAATAATATCTATCTTTCATAATAATAACAAATAACAATCCGTCTATTAAATCTAATGACTTACTTTGTATTTGTACCGTTCGCAATCACGCCGTCAAAGACAATGGGTGGAAGAGTGAAGCATAAATTCTCGTTATTAAGGTTGTCCATCATTTATTATTAATAATTTGTAATAATTATTAATTTATTTATGCTTAATAATATCAACGATAACCCTAGATTTCTTATGTTTAACTAAAATTAGAACAAAATGATATGACAATAAAATTTTAAGCTTTACTCTTGTGTGATTTTCTCGAATCACTAATGTTATCTTCAACGAAATTGAACAAATATCTACAGAAAACGTAGGTATGTTACGTAAACAATTGCTGCAAAAATAAAGAACTAATAGCAAATATTGTTCTTCTAGTCAATTGCTTTACAATAGTTGTAGAAATTTTATTTGATTTCCATTGAAGTGTAATCGAGTTTGAAATGGACTTTAGGAAGCTTGTGGATGGCAGCCCTAGATGCGATGAAGTCACAATTCCGCGCTAGTTACTCACGCCTCAGTAGAGTCAGAGAGGAAATGCTGGTGCTATACGACGTAGTACTTATATATATTAAATAATAAATTTTGTATTTTTCAAAACTTATTTTGTCTCAGTTATTTCATTAATTAATTAAAGCCGTACTGGCGCAGGTGTACAAGGGTCTGACTTTAACGCGACGATTGTGGCTTCAACCCCCACTCGAAGCACTGAAAGATTATTTCTAAATATTTTAATTTCATCGCTCTGGCACCAATGCAAAAACCCACTGTTGAATTTCGCCACTCAACATGGAACGCCTTGAAAAAATCAACAGAAAATGTGGAGCTGAGTGTCTTAACACTAGGTTCCCTCTAACTACCCTGCTGTATGCAGCATACAGCGTGAAGCTGTTTTTTTTTTAATTTATTTAATTTAACTTATAATTAAGTACGAACGCAACAATTCTTGTATTCATGATTAAGTAATTATCCAAAAAGGTAACTCAATAACGGTCCTCCTGATATAATTTTACATAGAAGAAATTCGTCTAATTAAGTTATACAAATATGGTATGTTGTGAGAGTACAGAATTAATACAATTTGGCTAAAACATTGTCTTGCGGCTGCGTGTTATTCAAGCAAATATAATATATACTGAAGGTACGAGGAATATGTCGAAATACCACATCTAAGACGAGGGAAATATAAACATGTAGTGGCGTTACGTCAACAACCATACTTCTAGTAATTAGTAAGGTGTAATGGTACTTTTAAATATCATTAATTATTTAACAGATTCTCTTTAAATAATTTTTTAGCAACTTTAAAATATTTCTTTCTATAACATATTTTCCAAAATTGAAAAGAAGTAATGGAAAGAGTAAGATTGGAATAAACTTAGATACTGTCTTCATTTTATTGTGAGGTTTACACCTAAATCACTGTTCTTTTTTTTGTGCGGGATAAACCAAAATTGAATAAAAATGCAATAAAAAATTTTACAATACATTTTAAATACATAATACATATAGTATTAAATTGATTAAGATAAATCATAATTATAATAAATTTTGTAGGTAATAAGATAAATTTACCAATTTATATTTAAGCTGTACAGAATATAGATAATAAAAACAAAAAAAAAATGTCCTATGAAGGACCATTAATATGACGGATACCTTATCGTCTTCCTCCTCCTCCACCTCCTCCACTGTAATGGCACTTCATGATCGAGCAATCCAACTGAACAAGACTAATTCTAAGCAATGTGCTCACATTAGTTAGGTCCATGGAGTTTGCTCAATTTGCTTGTTAACTGCTGAGATGTACATAAACTAAACAAGATCAAACACTCTCCAGTCTCTGGTACATCTTGAATTATCTTAAGCTTTGCTAAGCTAATTGTTGCAAGAGACACTTCTGTTAGCTGACACAGCCAAATAATTACATATTCAGTTTTTTTTTTTCATTTACACGCTGTATCCCGCATTTAGCAGGGTAAGCCGAGGGAGCCTAGTGGTAAGATCTCGCTACTAGGACGAAGAAATGAAAACATTAAATATTTGATTTCCTCGAGTGAGAATCAAACCCGCAACCTATCACATATAAAGTCATACGCCTATACCCGTGCGCCACGAATAACCTGATATTTTAATTAAATAAGTTTAAATTTACAGTTTATTTAAAGTTCAACCCAAAATAAATATGATATATGAATTAACTAAATGTTCAAACCTGAGTGAGCATAAAGCGGAACAGGTACATATGTGCAATGTGCATGTGATGGAAATAAACAACTGGACGATAACAGCGCCATGTTTTCAGGCGTAGTGAAAACAATAAAAAAACTGTATTCGATATGGCATCTAAAACAAGACTTATGACGTAACAGAAAGTTTGACAGGAAAACAACGGCGGACGAAAGCACATTTTTCAATTTAAACCTTCCCAGAGATATGATAATCGAAGTATATTACTTTATTTTTCTGCTTTCGATTTAACATTTTATTTCCTTAAAATGGAAATATGGAGAAATCTCCTAAATTATTAATTATATGGCTTAATTATTATCATATTAAAATGTTGTTTAATTAATATTAATTTTTCATGATTGTTAAGAAGCTTCAGCTTCACTCTGTATCCCGCATTTAGTAAGATAGGTAGAGGTATTAGTGCACTTTCCGCTGCTCGAGCAAAGAAATGAAAACATTAATATATAATTTCCCCTAGTAGGAATCGAACCCACAACAATCGCATCAATGGTCACTCACTTGTACCACAGCGCTGCAAAGGCCTGAAGCTTCAGTTTCTCGATCATTAAAATTTTATATGATCTGTTGTGTTTGTATAAAAACAAAGAAAACAACTTGCTTTAAGTCTTTTTTAATAATTCAATAATTATTATCTTTTAAAGATAACATTGTATATAAATTACTAATTTGCTAACGGTATTATTAAATTAAATTAAATTACACTATTTTAACTCTAATAACTTTTTAATTAAAACGTTGCCAAAGATAAATTAAAATAAGTAGCGTAAGCGCCATAAAGCGTACCTACACAAAATATTAATTAAAAATTTCAAAGTTATTATTTTTGCGGACCCTACCCAAATATTATTCGTTTTGTCTGAAACAATGTGTGTGTGTCTACCTGAAGGTTGCAGAACTGCCCCGACGATACATGAACTGTATATTATAAAAATGTTTATTAAGCTAGAAAATGTTTTCACTTTGGAGTGCTTTAACCTTGTCTTTCATTAAATTTTAATGAACCCGAGCTGGAAATTTGGAATACATAGTTTTGATACAATTTTTTTTTTAAATTACCAATTTATAGTTTACAAGTCTTTCCAAAAATATATAAGTGTATAATTTAACCTTTTAAATGTCACCTAGTCCGAAGCCTGAAACTAGTCAAAACTAAAAATCTATGCGAAAACAAAGCATTGTAGTGTGTCCTTACAGTCCTCTATTACAAAATTGTCTTTATTATTTTAGTACACTCGTGAAAATTGTGAGGTCACACAAACTCCATACAGAAAAATCCAGGTATGGTGGCATATCAAATAAAAGTTGGCGGAATGCCCGTTTTTAAAATGTGTATACTGCGTTTTTTTTCTCCTTTTGCATAACTTTCAAAATACCAGACCGACTATATGTAAATTTTACATAAATCTATTGTACCACATGAGAACAAAAGAAGGAAGAATGCTTTTGTAATTACACTTGCTGTATCGTTTTTGATATTAATTTAACAAGATTTTAATAGTATTTATAGTTATTACTAGCGACCCTATTATTATTTATTGATTATTATATTATTATTCATAATTGTTTCATGTTTTACCATCTGTAATAACATCTAATGGTAAAATTTACAATATCTTGGGTTACATTATCGAAATTAACTTCATCCCCTTTTTTCGCAATAAAAATAGGAGATAGCTCCTAAAATCAATTCTATATATGTATCTACCAAATTTAATAAAAATCGATTGAGTGATTTGGGACAGACAGACGGACAAAATTCAATGGAAATGATTATAAATCAGTTGAAATATCTACATCGAAATCATTTGCAATGAAACTCTATAACTGGATTAATTGCGTACTTTTAATATTATACATTTTTGAAATCTCGGCGTTTTGAACACTTTGCAGTAGTCCGTAGTCAAGGGTTGACTGGAGTGGCATCCGTTTCTCAGTTGACATAATTATTATATTAAACTAGCGCCAACGATTTCTTAATTGCCCTCGCGTACTACCCTGACTTCTTGCAGAATGAACTGATTGTATCTTGTGTGGATTGTGACTTATTTTTTTTATAACTGGACCCCAGGTGATAGAAACTTAGAAAGCTTCTTATTCTTATGAAGTATTCTCTACTGAAATTAGGAATTATATTTCAATAGCCTCACGGATCATTCTTCGAATCTATATGTTCTCCTTAGCGAGGATGTAGGGCTTATGAAACCTGATGTAATTGTTCAGTTTTCCACTGTATGCTCTCACACAGCTGACTTCGAAGATGCCCCTTGACATTGGAGATGTGTTCATTCACCCTGACAGCGATGCTTCTCTTTGTTGGTCCAATATATGATCCTGGGTGGAATATTCCGGTTAGAGTTTTATTTAAAATGTGTAAAAGTCAATCTTACAATTTTAAAAATAATAATTATGTAGCTATATTAAAACATTTTTTTTTATAATTTTGAATAAAAGTTAAATTTGAGGGCAATCATGGCGAAGCGGCACAGAATGTGACCGTAAAACCGACTGGTTATGGGTTCGATCTCCACTCGAGGAGATGAAATATTTATTTAAATTTATATTTCCATTTCTTCCCTCCGGTGTTGAGGCAAAAGCTCGGCGTTGAGTTCCGCCGTGAGAATAAAACAAGAGGCATCATTATGAACTTGCCACTTTTAATTTACAACACTCATAAAAACAAAATAAAAACAATATTTGATATAAAACTTTCAAAATCTACACAAAAAATAGAATTGCTCATAAATATTCTAACACAGCTATCGCACTACTTTTTACAGAGACTAGTAATGTATGTAAAATTCAAACATTTTATGACGTAACTATTTAAAAAAAAAAGGACTCTATACAATTCGGAGCATGTGATAAATTTATTCGAGTTGACTTTCAACATGCAAAAACGTGGAATAGCTACTGTAAGAAGTTCGTAGCTCCATGACTCCGGGCAGCAGGTGTTCTGCCACCCCCCATTCCTCATAGTGGATCCACGATACGGCTCGTATTTTATAATGACACTGGGAGTTTGCACAAACGACGTATGCTCGCTGCCCACTCAAGGATTATATTTAGGGTTGTGCCTTTGTTAAACGTCCTCGGTGTCTTCCTTTGTTGAATATTTTAAACGTTTTTCTTACAATTTTTCATATTGTTTCTTGTCTTTTGTACTTTATTTTATATCTACGTTTGGATATAAAATATAGATGTTATTTATTGTTTATTATCCTGAGTTTTTAGCTTTTCATAGAAGAATATTAAGTTATATTTTATCGATAACTGTCAATATCGGTAAAACATTAATATAATCGTCGGCGTAGAGCGTAAACCCGCTAACAGCCTATTAGGTAAATTATGAGGAAAGACAAAAGCCATCTTAAAAAAATTATGTGTATACGTATATTATCAGAATATTTTTACAATTTCTAAAATTGATATTTATTCTTTACATAAAATAAAATAAAGGTCAATTTTATATTTTTTACACTGTCTAATGGTGTAAAAATTATATTTTTTTAACAAATTAACAATATTGCGAAATTAATATTAGTACTTCCCAAGTAATATACAACTTTGAGCTACGATATTCGACTTCCCACAGTACCACTAACTCTACGTCTCTGAATACGACATCGATGACAAAAGGTTAAGTCGGATTACCACCCACAGGTTCATGTCTCATGTAACCAAATGAGAGAGCAATCAGTTTCATATTGTTCCCGAGAATAGTGCAATGCACCTGACATAACACTAAATCCAATATGTCTGATGTCACCCGCAAATTTTATTATACGAGATGACGTGACGGCGTCACTCTCATGTCTCTCTTGGTATGAAATTTCATTGTAATGTAGCTGTTTCTGCTCGTATTATTATATATTTCTTCTAGCGGCCCGCCCGCGGCTTCACCTGCGTGAACTACGTTATTATTAATTTCTGTCTCCATGAGTAATATGTGACGTCCTATAAGTGACGTCCATGCAAAATTTGAGACTCCTAGCATTTGTAGTAACGAAGTTTCATCCAAACTTTCAACCCCAAAAACAACCCCTTAGAAGTCGAATATTGCAAATTCCCGTCTTAGCGAGCACCTACGTCCTATAACTAACTCCTATGTAAAATTTGAGATTCCTAAATCCTTTGAGTTGATGCAGTAATTAAAACTTTTACTTAAGTACTTTAATATAGAATTGAAATATGAAATGATACGTCTAGTATACCTATAGATTTTTCACGTCAAATGAAACTACTATGCATAAAATTAATATTTTTTCATTAGTACATCAAAATAGAATGGAAACATATGCATATTTCATTCGTTATATTTTTAGTATATTTAGTATTTTTAGTATATAATAAACGTAAATGAGCGTAAGGGGATAAACGGAGTGTAATAACATTCTTCTCAACTTCTAACCAAGCCAAGCGTAGCTTTATTAAATTAGAGCTGATCGATATTTTCTTTTTAATATAGAACATATCTATATATATAATAAAATTGTACCTGATTGCTGTCTGTATTTGAAAGATATATGAGAAAAACCATCGTGACAGGTATTTGTCAACGTAATAGAACAGAAAACATTTTTTTTTGTCTGTTTGTATGTGTTCTTGTGCACGCTAATGTCAGAGATGGATCCTCAGTATTGTATTTTGGCAAACCTCTCGTAACGTTTAGTATTTATTTCATAAATATAAAGGTAATATCAATATAAAGTATTTTTTACACAAAATTGCTACAATATAGTTGTTTTATTAGATTGAACTTAAGTTTCTAATATATGGGTATTAGGTATTGTCTTCCACATGATAATCTAGAATATGAAAATAACTCACTGTCTATGGACTTACAATTAAATGAAAAATCTGAAACAGAAATTTATAGGTATACTTGTTTAATAGAAAAAAAAACAACTACAAAATTATATTTGTAATGCATTTCGTACAAAATAAATGCACACAACCGCAAATTTACATTTGTCAACGTTGACCCGCAATCCCAAAAAGTACAGAACCCTCATTAGGCGACACTGACTCGCACTTGACCGCTTTTTTTCAATTCCGCCTACATTCGTTTTCGTGAACGACCTTGATCCGTTTCAGAATAGGCAAATGAGAGCGCGGTAACAGTATGCGGCTAGTATTGCGTAACTAAGATAATTAGTGTACCACTACAGAGCTTGTTTAAGGTTTTTCCCCGACAATCTTAATTAATGCATTTTGCTGAAGAACACCTGGGGCTCGTTGGGGCTTAATTTTTAATTACGCCGTAGTGGAGTGCGGGGCTCGTGCGCTATGCATGTGCGGTCTCCGCTCGACTTAGCGGTCAACATTAAATATGTAGAGCCAACTTAATGTTTGCATTATTTTATTCAAATACAGCTTTTAGCGTAATGTAACACATATATAATATATTATACATATATATGTTAGATTAATGTGGATAATCATAACCATTTTTTTGTATAAATATAATCTTATACATTATTGGACATCTAGAAATAATATTTTATGAAAATTACACTTGAGAAAAAACAGAGAAATATCCCATTTACTTATGAGAATAGAATATTTGAAAGGAAACATTGGCCTTAGAAAGCTTTAATACATCAAGTTGGTAAAGCCACCGCACTGTAGCATATCGTAGCAATAGCTTATACAGCCGTCTCTCTCGCACCATCCATAAAATATTCACGAGGGCGAAGGCGGAGATATTATTATAAACTATTTTATGGCAACTTTTCTCGCTGTTTCTCAGGGGAAGCACTTATGTGAATTACCGGGAAGCTTATGTTTTCTTATTTCTGTTTTTAGTTGGAGAAATATATTTTTGTTAAAATAATTATAACATACAAGACCACTAAAAGAATAATACTAAATACAAGATAAATCAGCTTCACGCTGTATCCCGCACACAACAGGATAGGCCGAACGAACCTAGGATCCCTTCGCCTACCCTGCAAAGTGCTGGGATAATTGAAAAAAAACTTTATTTTGATGAATATTGGTCATAAATTATTTAAATTTCGCCTGTGTTAAGCATAACCGCAGACTGGTCGCTGGTATTGGATAAACAGCTTGTGACAGTGTGCAACCGTATGTGCATATTAGGTAATTACGGCAATTTCCAAATAGTTCATTAATTTGTATCCTATTAAGCAAATTAGGCTTCGGTATAGATATGAGTGTCGCTTGTTGGATATTACCCGTATACCGTGAAACCAATAAATATTTGGAATTGAGTGAATGAATTAAGTGTTATTTTCTTTCAACGCATAGACGGAACCACGGGACTTAATTTCCCTTGTAGGTAGGTTAGGAAATGTAGAGGAGCACTAAGAGAGGATTTCCTGAAATTCCTATGAAACCGGTAATGTTAAAAAAATTGAATTTTCCATTTTCCGTCCGCTCAAGCAAAGTTACGGACAATGATGATATTTAAGAAACGTTTAGTAGAATATTAAATGAAAACAATCATATAAGACATAAAAGGACCTTTCCTTAGGAACTGTAATTTATATACTTGAAAGTAGATAGATGTATTATAAATATTAGAATATGTAGTAGCAAACGATGGAAGGCGCCAGCGATTCGCTAGTGAATAATAAAAACATTATAAAAGTATGAAATTTAATTCAAATATCATATATCATAGATTGAATTGAACTATACAATTCAATTCGATAATCAAACATTTCAGAATAAAGTTATAATCAACTATTGTTTTTATATGCATTCCTTTGGCTTTCGCTGTCACCCACATACTGAAGGGAAGGCAGAGGGAACCTAGTGTTAAGACTCTCCGTTCCCCCATTCAGTAAAAATATTTTATACTAAAATAAAATATTTTATACTTTCTGTGGGTGTTCCATTACATGTGACATACGGTGCCGCGTAGCCGCAGCAACACCTACCATAAGTACACCCGCGTTGCGCGTGAATATGTCACATGTCCCGAAACTCCCCCGAAACTCCCTTGCCCACCTCCTTCCTCCCCCAGAGGGATGAGGCAACATTAAATTAAATAATGAATCAGTATAAAATGAATGTTTATTTGAATTGAAGTTTGTTATTGCATAGTTCAGTCCAGATGACTAAATAAATGAACGTAATTCGCGCGAATGCGTTCTGTGTTCGCTTTATATTCATAAAGCAATAAAGAGAATGTGAAATTGTATATATTGTGGGTAATGGCATCGAGACGATGGTAATGAGACGATAGTTAATATTCAACTTGTTTATTATATATTTAATTTGTTATATATACTCCTACCTTGGTTTATATACTTCTTACCGTAGCGTTTGACTCTCCGTTCCCTCTGACTATCCCGCTAGGGATAAAGCGTGAAGGAGGGAAAAGTAAAGTATACTCCTCGAAACAATAACTAAAGTTAATTCACAATTGCGGGCTTAGCTATTGAATTTAATACTTATTTATAACACATTGCATGCTTAGAAATGTTTTAAATAATATTTATTACTGTTATGCAATACCCCTATAAAAGGGGTTCCCAACCTGTGCGCCACGGCGCCCTAGTGCGCCATAGAAAGTAAAAAGGGGCGCCGTGAGTTGTTCCTAAATCTAAAATCGGAAGTCTCAAAATCTCTTGAAAAACAGTGCCTAGACAACCAAGCTCAACCGTTACATTGAATTGACTAAGAACTGTCGTACTTTATTATTCTTAAATAAAATTCAATTTCATATTGTGGATGTTCTAATTTTTGATCCTATTTGGGTGTAGGTATCTATTTCTTTCGATTGTTTCTTTTTCTAATAGCGAACTAGCTTGGGTAGGGCGCCGTCAAAAAGTACCAAACTTGTAACTGCGCCGCGAGATGAAAAAGGTTGGGAACCCCTGCCCTGTAATATAAATAATACAAAAAATATCCTAATCTATTAGAATATATTGTTTTCGCCTAAAGGAAATAAATCCCCAAAATTAATAACCTCCAAACTCGACATAGTATGCATTCACCGTTCGTTGCTAAGGTAGGCATCTATAAAGGGGGAAGGCCGGGCTTGTAATATTAATGGTATTGCCCAAGGTATGCTTGGATTTTACTCATTAGGGATATTATGCGGTTGTTTCGCAAAATGATAAATGGTTAAGGACGGTATTAGTTGAGCGACTTACCGGGTACGGGGTACATCTACCCCTATATAGGGGTTGACTGCTACAAGGGTTGAAGTGTTCATTTGTACCTGAAAATAACATGTTATAGTCAAAAGTGAACATTATTTAAGATTGTTAAGTATTTTAAAGTAATTGGTCATTATCTTTGTAATTAATCATTGTTTGAAATACGTTTCAATTCATAAAATTCAAAAGTCGTTAGACTAAATGTTAAATTATTTAAATTTCAATTTTAATTAAGAATATTAATATTTGAAATTAATATAGCAACGCTGTATCTACGACTGATTATTATTAGTAGTTGACAGAAAGGATAGACGACGATGATTTTTAAAAGCAAGTAATTGTTTATCTATGTTTTTTTCATCAACTTCAGTTTGTATGTACAAATGTTTTGAAACATAGAGAAAAATTAATTTATCTTTTTATGGACATTAAAATCCCTAGAGTGTACCTAATATTCTTAAATTATCTGAACTTGCTCATCGAAAGATTTTAAAGTAAGCATTCTTGGAATACTTGACCAAATTCTCTTGTGATCATATAAATGAATTACAAAGAAAAGTTGTATAGAGACTTCAGACATAAAACAATGAGATCTAATAGCTCTTACTACTCTTGTGAACTATGAGCCTGAATAGTTTTTATTTATTTATTTCTTATTTTTGTCTTCCAATATTTAACAGAAACCGACAAACACCCAATAGACAGATTATATAATTGCTTTATTATATTAATATCAATTATTTATGAAACAAAATTATTTATTTATTTATTAAACAAAATATAACACACAACTCACATATTAGCGACGTCGGTTAAAATATTTAATTACGAATATCTATAACGCAATTGCCACCTGTGACGAGTCTACAGCTGACCGCTAGCTAAATTCAATTCGACATCTTATCTCTAGTGACTCCTTCTCTATTTTCTCTTTTTTTCGTATATATATGCCTTTCGTGTGTATGTGCAAAAAATATTATATGTAGTAAAAGATTTTATTTATTATTACATATAACAAACTTCCTATCAGACTTTTTTTAGATAGTTTAATATGCCGGCCAACAAAATAAATACCATAAACGTTATACATAGTAAGTTATATATAGCTTTTTAAGCTTAACATTAATTGACTAATGGATTGTAATGGAGCGCAAAGCCCGGCCGCATCAAATAACTAGGTATACCGCTTTTATAAAAACCATTTCGTAGAGTTTAAAACGTTAATGAAACAGAATTAACTATAAATAATCACATCGAGACATTTCATATTTAGTTCTAAAGGTAGGTTCATCTTTCATTGTCTTTTAATGTAAAATGTATAATTTTCTTCAGCCTCACTTCAACAGAAAGAAGGCATTGCGTGGGCACGTCGAACGGATGAGTGATGAAAGAATGGCAAAAAATATTTATGATGGAAAAGTGAGTGATAAGAGAGGTAGAGGGAGACCTCGGTTGACCTTCGAAGACACAGTATCAAAAATACTGGAGGAAGGTCACCTAAAAAGCATGAGGACCTCCCGAAGGGCATGTATGAAATGGTTGATGATAGGGGACGAGGCGAAAGAGGTATGTAGAGACCGTAGCGGTTGACCTTACGTTCTTTCTGACTACCCTGCTAGGGATAAAGCGTGAAGTTAAGTTACTTATTATTGTAGTTGTGTATGTTTAAGTATGAGTACGAATGTTGTTCTTTTTTAAATTAAAACTTCACGCAGGCAGAAGGCACTCCCCACTTTCCACCGAATTCTAGAGGCATTGCGTGTTGATTGGTGGAAAACAACGCCGCGTTTTACCTCGACATAAGAAATGAAACTATTAAATGTTTCATTTTCTCGAGTGGGAATCGAATCCACAACCTGACGTTCACAGTCACACGCTCGTGCACCTGCGCCACGACTGGCCTCCTTATTTCATAATAATTTATAATTGAATAAATTTTATATGCGAATAAAATCTCTCATCATAAACGCAATTGCGATAAACGACATTTATATTCTGTGAGTAAATAATTTCATTAATGACCAAATCACTTTGGTTAATAATACAATATTGGATGTCAAAAATAAATGATCGTAAGCATCAAGATTAAAGTTGTTGTGATAAAATGAAAAACTAATTGATGATTCTGAGAAATTAATTAAATTATTTGAAAGAATTAGCTTTATCCCTAATATAGGAGAGTAAGTAGAGAGAACCTAGTGATAAAACACCACCCCACCCCACTTTTCGCCGTATTGCATGTTGAGTGGCGGAACTTAACGCCGGTCGTTTATCTTGGTGCCAGAGCGAAGAAATCAAAATATTAAGAAATAATAATTCATATTACTATTATTATAATAATTCATATTTATTACTATTCTCTCTCGAAGTCTCAATTCAGTTACTGCTTTCTTGTAGCGCTGTTATTCTATTGTTTATTTTTATAGTGTTACTAGTGGCCGTCAGTAACTTTATGGCAATGCCCATATTTCTATTTACTATCCTTAATCATTTCCATGATAAATGATTTTTTATATATATATTTTTCTAGTCCCACATACCACCACAGAAAAGAGTGTGACGTTTACTTTTCCTCATTATGTATATCTTTGTTCTCAGACATATCCAGACGAGAGGTCTTTCCGGCGAGAGCGCCCCACCCCAGGTTTGTTCACCTCCATAAAACTACCAGAAGCCGAGCCCCCAAACGGCGTGGCGCCCCTGCTGGATTTCCCGCGGGGGCGCATGCGACCGGTTACTTTCCTAGGCGAGGGACCACATGGCACTGTAAGTACCTAGAGTCTAGACTATTCCCTATATATATATATAAGGCATAATATGTTTATTATCTTTAGAATGTATGTAAGGTATAACAATATTAAGATTTTAATTAAAAAGTTTATGTAATTAAAAGCTTAGTAAAGCAAGTATCAAGTAATACCAAGCCAATGCCAACATTCGGAATAAAACTAGTTCAACTGAGAATCGTGTCAAATGTCGAAACCTTCAGAATGTGCCAAATTTGTTTATAATGATGGCATGCATAAGTATTAAATACTGCATTACATTGCATATTGTAATAAATATTAAATATTCCTATCCCTATATATAAAAAAGAAGTAAAAATGGCGCGTCTGTACTTTGAATATATTTACAAAATAATAATTGGGGGTTTAGGAACAGTAATAGACCCCAAATATACACAAAAAATGGCCGTTTGTCTGTTTATTTGTCTGTGTGTTCCGCATCTCCGGAACTACTGGACGGATTTGAATGAAACTTTTTTGGTTGTCGAACCCACAACCGTCGCGTTGAAGCCACACCCTTGTGCTGCTGCGCCATGACAGCCTCACGACAGCTTTGATTTTTTTCTTCAGTTCAATTATAGCGTGTAATACAATGTATACATAGCTGTAATTATTTTACATTTTTATTCTTAGTAACTGAAATGGGACGTGATTCTATGAATAATAAACTCCAAGGTTATTTCAACATTATGAGGATAATTTACTGCAGTTCTTTGATAATAAAAAGAAAATTATGTTATTAAACGTGATTAAAAAAAGAAAGCGAGGTCTCTATTGCGGCGAGGCTCCGAGTGCTCTTCTTGGACCTCGTTAGCATTTTCTACATTTAAGTTAGAATTAGCGGAATGTTTTGAATCTTTTTCATTTATTTTCTCTTCGGTCTCGTTTAGTTTTCTTGAACTATTATTCGATTTAGGTTTTGCATCCAAATCTATGTAACTCTTGGAGCTTATTTCATCAGCTCCTTCTTTCACATTGTCTTTTAATAGTTCATCGTCTATTACTTTACCTAAATAAACAACAGTGAAATAAAATATTTGTTTAAATGGGAGAAATATTAAAAATATACATAATAAGTAAAATAAATACATAGCCGAGGGGGGCAATGCTTTTTTAAAATTATGATTTCAAATTTTACAATTACTATGTTATATAACAATTATATACTTTACCGTCCTCAACGAACTCCACCACATATTCGCTTGACAATTTGTTTGTTAATTTTTTAAAGAAATTTTCCATTTTTATATTTTTATTGCTATTTTTTGGTGTGGTCAAATGTCATAGTGTGTCAAATAGATTTATTTCTTCATTGTAAAAAGAAAATAGTTTAAGTTTTTATTTAATCTTCTTTAAAAAGTACGGTAAGGTTCTAGTCTTAAAAATGCAAAAGAAACGAGGCACTTCAGAAGGTGTATACCTCGACTGTGACTTCAGTGTGCATGTCACTATATAATGAAAATAAAACAATAACACGCGAGTCTGTTTTTGTTCCTTGCGGCAATTGAAAAGAAAGATTACAAGCCTAAAGCTATGTATGCTGTAACATAGGATTGACTTCATGACAAACTGTGAGATATGAAAACAATATTTTTTGTATATTTTCTTGTAATATAAAACAATATTATTTTTATTATTAATTTTATATTTTGAAAATCCATATCTGGTGTCAAGGCAAAGCGCGGGGTTGAGTTCTGCCACTCAACACGCAAAGCCTCCAGGATTCGGCAGAAAGTGGGGAACGGAGTGTCTTAACACTAGGTTGCCTCTGCCTACCCTGCTGTGTGCGGGATACAGCGTGAAGCTGATTTTTTTTGAGAAACCATAGTGCCTCAATTTACAATTAATTGAAATATAAACAACGAGACAAAGGATTTTAACTGGGTATATAAGTTGTTATAGCCATAGTAAACTAAAGTACCTTTAAACATATTTTTATACCTAAATATTTTATGAATTACATAATCATAGTTAGCACTTTTACTCAAATATATTTGCTTTGGAAAACCATACATAACCAAATAAAAATATAAGTACATACATAATATATGTATGTCCTAATATATTTAAATGTATGACAGTAATTAATATTACACGAGGTGATTAATATTTTATACGTTGCATATTCAATGAATGAGGAGTCGGGTTTACATCTATCACCCTTGCTTATACTATCAATCTATATTAGTTGCTCTCAGATAGAAATACATTATTATATAGTTCTGTGGAGAGACTTATGTGTAGAAGTGAACGGGGACAGGCTGATGATGATGATGATGATGATGGACTTGATGAATAAGATGCAAGATTTTATATTGTTACGCTTTATGTAAAATATAATTTTACTTCGACGAACCTCGAGTGAAACGATAGTTCTGTTCTTTAATTTAAACTTGTATTGTATAAGAATATAATAGTATATTTTAAACTGGACATAATATTAACCAGCCTGTACCATCCCATTGTTGGGCAAAGGTTCTCCATTTCATCCACTCTTGCCTAATTTGTGCTCGTCTCGCCATCTCAGGTGTAGATGTGTCGGTGTCGAGGCAATATGCACTCCAGAATTCGGCGGAAAGAGGGTAGCGGAGTGTCTTAACACTAGGCTGCCTCTGCCTAACCTGCTACATACGGGATACAGCGTGAAGCTGAAAAAAAGTTTTTAAAAATATCTACCTACATACAGATACCTACCTGGTATCTGAGATCATAGAGAATTTTAAGTGCCATTAATTAGTAACAAGCACACTTCAATGCCGACGCTGGAATAGTTTTCCCTCGAATATAAACGCATCTGTCAATTAGGATTACGAAATAAGCCTCTTAAATCTTAATAGAATACAGGGAATCTATAATGTATAATAGTTCGTTATATAGAACTCTTGATTTAATAATAGCAGTATTAAATAACAATACTTATTTGTAAGTAGTTAAGTATAATGCAAAATAAATTATTTTATCTTATCAGCTTCACGCTGTATCCCGCACACAAGAGGGTAGGCATAAGGAACCTGCATAACTCGTACTCGTATAAGTTAGTGTAATTACACTCATTTCTGTGTGTTTTGAGTGTAGGCCTAGAGTAGACGGTAAACCCGCTGTTGCGTATTTTTATAAGCGTTGCCATAGCAACGTGTATGTTGCTTTATAAATACAAAAGTGTATATTATGTAAAATGTATAGGAGTATGTATTTTTACTAAATATTTTAGTTTAGCTAAAAATGGAGAATACAGGATAGCAAACCACAATATAAAATTTAAAGGGAGGAATACAAATTAATTTAGTAATATTTATTGATATTTTACTTTATTACTAAGCGTTTCTATCGAAATGTATATTTTACTAAATATTTAACTTGGATCACGTTAATGATAATAATATAATTATGTAGATAGTAAGTACATATGTTGATTGAGGGCGTGGTGCAGGTGCAGAAGCTTGCTACTGTAATCGCGACAGGTTATGGGTTCCGTTCCAACTCGGGAAATTAAATATTTAATATGTAACGAGGCAAAGATCGGTGTAGAAACATGTTAAGGTAATATAAATCAGTAAAAGCATTAAGCCTAAATTATTGTATGTTTATTATAGTAAAATTCAGAGATCCCTAGAAATTAATTAAACACAGAAACACTGTTTCAAAGTTCTTACAAACTTGGAGCCACCACGTATTTATGTGTCCTATAGATACTAGCCAGCCTCTATGATGGCCGGGGTTTAAAACAATACTTGCCAAGTCGAATTCCATCCAAAGTTCACTAAACTAAATTAAATTTTACTAGATTAAATTCCAGAGAGGTAATAATTGCGAAGGCGAGTTAGTTTACACCCATGGCTTGTCGCGAGGGGAAGTTTGTTCCCCTTTCCGGCGTAGGTAGGTACGTGGACTGCCGGGCTACGAAAATACTCATAAAAATTGATTACTGGCCGTAGCAAGAAAATGCAATCTGCTCACACTCGGGCGCCCGCCAACCCCCCACCCCACACCCCACACCCCGCGCCTTAATGGCCACCGTCGCTTATTTTATACTTTTACCATAATATAATTTACGATATGTCTAATATTTGTTCGGTACACTAAGGAAATTAATTAAAGATTGGACTCTATTTATTACTTTAACCAATATTCCTTACACGGATGGCAATCTTTATAAAATATCTTTCAATATAATTCTGGGTAAGATTGTGTGACTGTATGCGTGACAGGTTGTGGGTTCGATTCCCACTCGAGAGAATGAAACATTTAATATTTTCCTTTCTTCGTTCTGGTGTCATGGAAGGGATAGCGTGATGCTGAAGAAAAACACATACAAAATATACACGTATTTTACACATAAATTGTAAATTTATTTAAAACTCAAATAAAATTTTACACGAGAATTCGTCAGTGCACATGAACCGCATCACATATCATTTTAACTAATTAGTCCGGCAACATTCATTAGCGTCAACATTTAGTAATTATTTATCAATAACCAGATGAGTCATAAATATAGCAATTTGCACGGCAAAAGTCATCAATAATTATTTAAATTCAATAAAAATTGTAGAAATTGGATTTGCAATGATATCAGGTACAGTAGTACTGTTACATAAATATTGTATTTGGTTAGGTGTTCGACATTATTAGAGATTACTCTTTCTTGTTATTAATACAAAATTTTCTTCGGTTAAATAGAAAAACTATAGATTAAAACAAAATTAAATAAAGACTATTAGTTCGAACGTAGTATTAACATTTATATTAATTAGAGTCACTTTTTTGAATAACGAAAATATCAAAATTTCTGAATATACAGTCTAGATAAAAAAAATAAAGTTATTTTTTGTAATAAAATAATAACAAAATCATACTTACGTTAAGAAACTCTCAACAATAATATTAGTAAGTAATATGACGTTCCCCACTTTCCGCCTAAATCTAGAGGCATTGCGTGTTGAATGGCGGAACTCAACGACGCTCTTTGCCTTGTTACCAGAGCAAAGAAATGAAAATATAAAACAAAAAATTCCCCGAGCAGGACTCAAACCCACAACCCTCCACTAACATTAACACGCTTTTACCCCTGCACCTCGACGGCATCTACAAAATAACATAAGATAAAATTTTTCACTTAAGCCAAAGAAAGTGTTCCGCCCCAGGTACGTATTACAAGCCAGCGCCCACCCTAAAGTTTTAACCAAACCTTTAAAACAGTCATCGAATCACACGCAAACCCTCTTAACACCACCCGATGTGAGTGGAATCATAACTACCCTATCCTTTTATCTTGGTAGCTCCCTATCCCCAGTATTAAGTTACTCGAGGATAAAAAATGCCAGCTAAAGAAGACCTTTTTAGCATTAGAATATTTTATATACTTAATATATATTGAAGAATTCTATATTTTCTATAATATTGTATGATATTGCAAGTCCGTGCACAGCCCTATCGAAAATCATGCACCTTAATTTAAAAGGAGGTTTTTCTGAAGATTTGCAAATCCGTTATACGCAAAGCCATTTTCCATGCTCGGTAAACTTAGAAACTGGGCCAAAGTAGGCTTTTGTGAAATATACAGGAAATTCCCTACCTCGCCTCACTATTTACGTGCTTAAGAACTATTTCCTTAAGAACTTCCCTTCGTGCCGCGGAATAAAAATGTAAATTTTTAAATTCTTTCTTTTTAATTTTAAGCGGTTGACTTGAGATAAGTTTAATAACCTATATACTACGATTATTACATTTACTGTGTAATGTATAAATATTTAGAGATAACATATATAACAAAATATAGTGTACGATTATAGAGGCTAATCGCGGCGCAGGGGTACTTAGATGCTTGTAGTATAAAATAAAAAACAATCAAATATAAATAACTAGCGGCCCGCCCGCGGCTTCGCCTGCGTGAACTAACATTATTATTTATTTCTGTCTCCATTAGTACCTACGTCCTGTAAATAACTCCTATGCAAAATTTGAGATTCGTAGCACAAGTAGTTTCTGAGATTTCGTGATGAGTGAGTGACCTTTCGATTTTATATATATACATAAAGATACTAACATCAATTAATAATATGAATGTTGTATTCAGCTCCAGATCTGCGAGACGGATGGAATCGAAGAACTGAGCGACGAGGAATCCCCCAGTGGCGATCGCCGTCGCCTTGTTGTCGTGAAGACTTTGTGGCGCGGCTGCCATAGCGATGTGAAGTATGGAAACACTTACCTCTACTTTACATAGAAATTCGAGTAGAAACCAAGTATACAAGAATTTGTGGCCAATCTAGGCGCAGAGGCATAAAGTTTGACTGTGAACACGACTGGTGGTGGGTTCGATCCCCATTCGAGGAAATAAAATATTTATTTAAATTTATATTTCCATTTCTTCGTTCTGATGTCGAGACAAAGCGCGGTGTTGAGTTCCGTCCCTCAACGCAGAATTAGGCGGAAAGTGGTGAACGGAGTGTCTTAACACTAGGTTCCCTCTGCGTACCTTGCTGTCCATCTAGCGTGAAGGTGATTTTGATTACAAGAGTGTCGTAGCAAAGTTCCGTGTTTGCTTTAGAGCGGCGTTTGCTCGCGAAGCTACATGGGGAGCTGGGCTGAAGCATCCACAACTCGCACGGGTGCTTGGATTGAGCCTGCTAGAACCCCCTTGCGCGGCACTCGACCGCGGGGACGCTGTTCCTCTTCCGACGATTCTGAAGACGGAGCGGAGATTGAGGTAAATCATCAGAGATGTACTCATTAAGCTCTCATCCTGACCTTGGAGTAGTAGCCTCAATATATGGCATTTTTTTCTAGTTATTCGAGTTTGATACACATCGGCTGCCAAATAGCGAACGGCATGAAGTATCTGGAGTCATTCGAGTTAGTGCATCGAGACCTCGCCGCCAGGTAACCAAATTATATAAATATAATATTATGTATACGAAAAAGTTCTCGGGAAAATTTCTCGTGGCCAAAAACTAATTTTTAAAATTGTGTCTTGTAGAAACGTAACAGTCAGCGACGATCTCAACATTAAAATCTCTGACTATGCAATGTTTTGTGAGGAATTCGTCGGTGACTATCACATAATGGCTGATGGATCTCGTATGCCCTTGCGGTGGATGGCTTGGGAAAGTTTACTGATGGTAAATTAAACTAGTTTAATATGATAAAAGAGTCGTGTCGGCACTAGGCTGGAACACTACGGTTGTGAGTTCGATCCCCACTCGGGGGAATTCATTTTTATGTATTCATATTTATATTTCTCCGCTCTGGCACCGTGGGAAAAGCCCCATTTGAGTTGCGCCAAAACACAATGCATCAAAAATTGTGCGGAAAATGTAGGACGGGGTGTCTTAATACTAGGTTCTCTCTGGCTACCCTGCTATATGCGGGATACTGCGTGAAGCTGATTAGCAATTGATTGTCACTTAAAGGCTACGGGTTTCGGATATATATAAATACTAGCGGCCCGCTCGCGGTTTCACCCGCGTGAACTATGTTATTATTAATTTCTGTCTCCATGACTACGTCATAGTGACGTCCATGCAAAATTTGAGACTCCCACATTTGTTATAACGAAGTTTCATACAAACTTTCGACCCCAAAAACAACCCCTTAGGAGTCGAATATTGCAAATTCCCGTCTTAGCGAGCACCTACGTCCTATAAGTAACTCCTATGCAAAATTTGAGATTCCTAGCACTTGTAGTTTCTGAGATTTCGTGATGAGTGAGTGACCTTTCGATTTTATATATATAGATAAATTTAATTTTAGGGAGTGTACTCACCGGCTAGCGACGTTTGGTCTTTCGGAGTTACTGTGTGGGAAGTGCTTACTTATTGTGTCGCTAAGCCTTTTGAAGAAATGAATGATGACCAGGTAATTACCAGAAATTTCTATTATATTGAAATATGATATGGTTAAAACTTTTTTTTTATTTTTGTTGGGGTTCATAATTTAGACCGCATAGCAAATATATGCAAATGCGAATGTATGTATGTAACGTCGAAGTAAAAGCAATAGATAATCTTTATTTATATTCGCAATTTTGTATACTCGTGAGGTGGTTAGAATATCAACTTTCTTATAGGTGGTAGCCAATGCAAGTGAATGGCGTCGGGGAGGACGAGGAGCGCGCGTGCCCGCTGCTCCGCCGCCGCGATGTCGACGTGAGCTTTACGATCTTATGCACGAATGTTGGCGTCGGGAACCCATGCAGCGGCCGCGATTCCACGATCTTCATAGGTTTTTAGAACGCATGACCCACGGGTACAAACCACCTCATCATTAAGCTAGTAAGTTCAAACACTGTGGCAAATACAGCTACGTAACGGCACACCCTTAACCACGGATATACATTTAAAATATAAAACTGGAATATGAACACGTGAACAAAGTTTCGTATGAGCTTTTAACGTTTCTAGTCATAAGCAATTAGAATTAGAATTATAACATAGGTCACTTAAAGCTTTTTAGCCCGAAGGTTTGATTCCGGTAATGTATAACAGACTGCGTAGATAATGTGATAGGATACTCGGGCAGTATTATTACAGTATTAAATAAGGCACTTTGAAGTTAAATTAAAAATTCATATATCTGGCGAAATGCCGCTTCTCTATTCCCTGTTTACTTGCTAAACTGCGTTCTCTTTCCTAGTCATCTTCTTATATTTCGTAGCGTTAACAAGTAAACAGAATGCTAATTCCATTTGGGATGCATCTCTATTTAATTGATCTCGAAAAAATATCGATGAGCCAGTATTTTTAGCGGTAAGTCGATATTTTTAAACATGTAGTGGTCAGACGGTTGTTGCAACAATATTGTCGAACACAAAATATACAGTTCGAATATTTAGTAGATAGAATAACCTAAAATTATGTGATGAGATTTGAAGGTAGGAAGACCACTTCATGTCATGATATCTGTGCTATTGCAAAAACATCCTGCAGGTACTTGGTGTCAGCGAACATGTCACTAGAAGCATCGATATCATGCCTTTTTTCACGCTACCCCCAGCGCCCTTCGCCTAGCGCTCCCACGATCTTCCACTACCACCGCCATTATGGCAATCCTTTCTTTAGGAACACTATTGTAATGCACGATAAGATAAATCACGTTTTTTTACCGTTCATTCCATTAGTGTACTACCTAGTCGGTGTGTCGGTCGCTGATTGAGTTTACGCAAGTAAATTTTATTGAAATTACATTTTTGTGTAAAGCTACAACTCTATCTTCAATTGACACGCGTTCTATAATATCTATACCCAAATCTAGCTCCTATTTTTTTATCCTGTTTAAAAATGTTAAGGTTGTATACTTCGAGAGGCTAAGCATCCCTCTAGGGCAATATGTGCCCCCTGTGCTTCTTGTTTTCTTCGACCCAGAATGGTTTGCACACACATAAGCTCCGTAATTATCAACAAGTTGCAAAACTTGCCTCCAAATAATGTTAATTATGGATTTGTGTGATCTATCTATAATATTATAACATGGCCAGAACTAAATATATGTCTACTTATCTGATCTATATAATACATGTGTCATAGATATAAGGATGGATAAATGTTGTCAGTAATAGTAGTCATCGTTTCCCCTAATCCTCAGCTCCGATTTAGGGAAGTCCAACACTGAAGGCACATTCAATGGGCCCTGTTGAATGAACCTAATTTGAAAAGAAATCACTCGATCTAGTATCTTCCAGTGAATTAAGTGCATCTTTCTAATAAGATCTTAAATAATCTTTTGAATCGGGGCGACAACTGTTCTGAGGAACAGTTTATGTATTTAAGACTAATATATCCATTCCATGCTTCCCCGAGCCAGCGATCACCAGGAGATGAATAAATAGTAACATCTGGAGATCAGTCCTAAATGTGACCCAGGTCCATAAATCTGTTCGACGCAACAAGGATGGACGACTGTGTTACTATATTAAATAATATCTTAATAACTGATCTCTAAACACAGGATATACCAAAATTTTTATTAAAAAGCTTTGCATGTTTACGCTAGATATTTTAAGTTTTTTTTTAACGTGTTTTTTTTAAATTATTATGACGAGGAGGAAGGAGATACGTGCTATTCTCTTAGCAAGCAATACCTTTCAGTAGCTGTAAAATAGAAAAAAAAAATTGAATCGACACAATTAATACAGTAATATAAATCCTCCGTATTTTGCAATCTCTAGAGCTATCTATTTATTTATTTATTTTCTTATTTCTTCTGTATATATTTTGTTCGGATTAAGTATGTAAACTTGTTTATGTTTTAAGGCACATAAATGAATGTGTGACATTGGGTGGGTGGCGGTCAAATGAATGGTTTTGAATGAGTCGTTATATCTTATTAAGTTTACATGAGTTTTAGTTATAGTATGTTTTTTTTTCTAAACTACTTCTCTATGTAGGGCTGTTTATACCAAATACAAAGAATATTTATTACTTTTGCAAAATTCATATCTTGGCGATATAATTGTTAAGAAATGAAATGAATACGAACAGAGTGACTTATCATCAGATTTCTTCTACTGGCCTATTAAAATCCTACATTTCGGATTATGAAATATGAGTGGGCATCCAAAAACCAAAGTAAAATTTAAATATTATGGCGCAAACAGTCTACAATATTATTCGCTGTGTTATTATTATTTTGAGATCTGAATGGTAGAATAGGAATAGAATAGCCATCATATTTGGTCGCAATTGAACAAAAAAGATTGCAGGTTCGATTCCTGCTCGGGTCAAGTATATGCTCATGTATCTTAGTCCCAGTTTGAATAAATCGTACGATCTACGTACTTCTACATTGCGGGCCATAGGGCAACACAGACAGGAGAAATGTATGGCGATTTATATTTATCAACTGTTTCTCATTTTTTTCGAGGGATGCATAAAGAAGGATGCGTATTCGCAAATAAAAATAAAATTATTATTAAAATAATATTATTAATTATACTTTGACAGAGGAGAATGCCTACATCTACTCCCCTGCGTTGCTCTATGATATAACCATATTATTAGACGATAATTGCATTGCAATTATAAATTTAAAAAAAAATGGAAAAATTAAATTAAAAAAACAAAATAATTACAAAATAAAAAATATATAAAAAAATTAAAAAAAAACTTAAAAATAAAAAAAAAACAAAAAGAAACACGTAAAACCTAAAAAAAATGTATTAACCACAGAGGTTGCATAATACGGATGATAAAATAACCCATTGGACATTTGTAGATAAGGTTGCAGTCGAGGTTGATCTCCTGCAATTCAAAATTTCATATTACTGTATTCTTTGTAGTATTCATATAGTGTTTATTTGAAACAAACAGCAATAATAGTGTATAAGGTGTCAGGTTATTGGTGCGAACACGTTAATTAAATAAATATATTAAATAAAAATAAATAATCGCGGGATTGATTTAGAAATGACAGCTCCATTTATTGTTTGGTTGTTTTAATTTTTTTTATTATTCATAGTTATTTCGCACAAAGCGAAATAGGCAGAGGGAATCTGGGAATTTAGTGTTAAGACACTCCGTTCACATAAGACAGTTCCGTTCTCCACTTTCCGCCGAATTCTGGAGGCACTCTCGGTTCTTCTCTCACTCGTCGTCGCGCTTTGCCTCATTACCAGAGTGAAGAAATGAAAATATGAATTATTTAATTTCCTCGAGTAGGAATCGAATCCACAACCTGTCGTGTTTACACTCGAACATTTGTGCCCCTGTGCCACAACTGGCCTTAAATAATAATATAGATTATGGGAATATATGTATATATATATGTATTTGTATTAAATAAAGACACACTCAAGTTAAATATAATTATTATTATATTTATATTTTATATTTTACCTATTTAGTTTAATTTCATGATTTTTTATACTAATATATTACCTAAATCTATAGAGCAGCAGAGATATTGATGACATTCTCACACTGTTAACACGACGAATATATACTTCCTTTGTCTAATTAACTAGTTTACTATTGTAAAGTTGTCTTTTCTAAGTAAATAACCATGAAATTTTCAAGCATTTCTTCTAAGTATATCTTACTTAAATAGAAAAAGATATATTTTGAAGAAATGTTTGGAAGGTCTTCTGAATCTTTGTGACAACCTTTAGATTAAATTATTCATTGAAATATTTTTGATCTTAATTGACTTTTAAATAATTTAAATATCAATCTAAACTACTATTTTGGAGAGTTTGTTTGGTTGAACGCACTAAACTCAGAAACTACTGGTTGGAATGGAAAAATCTTTTTTGTCCGATAATCTATTTATCGAAGAAGTTTAACAATAGAAGGTTATTAACTTGTTAAGTATAAAAATATTTCAATGAATATAAAACATTTAATCTTTAACAGAAACGTATATAGTACCTATATACAAAGTACAAAGATATGTACTGGCTACGTTTACAATATGCCCTTAACAGTAGTGCGTGGATAGTATTAGTAGTACGGTTAAATAAAGTAATAATTATTAAAATCAGCTTCACGCGGTATCCCGCACGCAGCAGGGTAGGCAGTGGGAACCTAGTGTTAAGACACTCCGTTCCCCACTTTCTGCCGAATTCTAGAGGCATTGCGTGTTGAGTGGCAATACTCATCGCCGCGCTTTGCCTCGACACCAGAGCGAAGAAATGGATTTCCATTTCTTTATAAACGTAAATAAATATTTCACTTCCTCGAGTTGGGCTCGAACCCACAACTGTCGCGTTACAATCGCACCCTTGTGCCGCTGCGCCATGACGGCCTCAAGTAATAATTAATTACTATCTTTTTAAATAAAACATGGATTTTTTTCCATGGAACCAAAACATCTTTTTTAACTTAACACAGCTTCATGCTGTATCCCTAGCGGAGTAGTCAGAGAGAACGGAGAAAGATCTTTTTTTAATATAATAAAAATAAGCGACTACTAATCCTATTACACTATTTGCGTCCATTTTGACGGTGTTTAACCCCAATAACCTGGTATATGAGAGTAGTTTTACTAGTAAAGAATTTGCTGGCTTAATAGTAGCGTCGTAGCTTGTTCCTACCTCAAGCGCTAAATTGTAAACTAATGAAATTGTAATAAAAATATACAGCTATTATAAATTATATAAATATTACAAATTTAAGTAATATTCTCGATTAATTCGGATGATTTCTGATGAAGAAAAAATATCTTTTTAAATTTTGGGAATTTCACATCATCTCGATAAAGAACTCCCGAATTGCATATTTACCCGCTGGACTACCTAAATCTTTTTAATTAAGTATATCACAAAAAATCAACATATAAGGCTTTGTCTTAAAAGTAATGTTCATGGGGATTTTTCTTTTCAATTTTCACGTTTCAATATCAATAATAGAAAGTACTCCTGTAGTTTCCACCTTATTAAAACACCTTATTAGACCAATTCCTTAAAAGCAAATTAATGCAATTTAAATATAATTTTTTTCCCGAATCTTAGGCAAATTTAATATCAGACATTGCTCTAATATGCCTCGGTAGCCCCAATTCTAAAATCTCTTGGGATATTTTCTTGTATTACTTAAGACATCTGAATAAAATAGATTATCATTTCATAGAAAATAACCATCATTTGTTTAATAAGAATTTTGACTGCGCAAATTAAATATCAAAAGTCTTTATTGTTAATTTGAAAAACAAAAAAAACAAAATTATAAGGCTTTCACACCAATTTTGGTATTGACCATAAAGCAATAGAAACAAACATTCAAACGGAGAAAAACTAAGTAGTGTCGCGTTTCTGTACCCGCGAAATTAATAAGCGAAATTGATAACTAATATTTAACTGGAACCCCAAATTACATTTACCCCCTCAAATTACAATTACCCCCTCAAATTACACTTAAGACAAAATGCCTCTAACACGCTTCGATACTACTTTTCAGCCAAGATTTAGTAACGCTAGCTACGTAGAAATTTAATGGAGTCGGAATAAATGATATGAAGTTTGGAAGCTTGTGGTGAAAATGTGTTTGTAAATAGGTGTGTATTTGAGTGCAGATTCATCGACAGGAGTTAAGTACAAATGCTATACTTACTTAGCATATGCCGGGATTAATGCCAGGAGGAAGAAGATTAAACTAAATTAAAAAAGAGTTAAAAATCAAATCGGCATTCACGCAGTATCCCGCACATAGTAGTGTAGGCAGAGGGAACCTGTTAAGACACTCCGTTCCCCACTTTCTGCCGAATTCTGGAGGCATTGCGTGTTGGGTGGCAGAATTCAACGCCGTGCTTTGCCTCGACACCAAAGCGACGAAATGGAATAAACGTAAATAAATATTTCATTTATTCAAGTAGGGATCGAACCCACAAACGCCCACCCAGAACCCATCGTTCGTTTAGAATTAAAAATATAAGATTATTATTTAACTATTCTGTGTGACTGTAATCATGTCGAAACAGCCATGAACCGCGTGACCTACCAACAAACAATATTGACTGCTAAAAGTAGGACATCTCGTTACAACATTCATATTTTATATCATATAAACGCCATATAAACAATGCAATAAATGGTGCAAAAAAACTTTAAAATTTATATAAAAGACAAAACTGAGAAATATATATATTATTTAAATATATAAATTCCAAACCCAATATTAGGTTAATTGGTAAAACACTTGGGAAAAAAACGTTCGTAAGCTATTATTTACTTTTATAGAATTAATAAAAATCACCTTAATATCAATATTATAGTAAATTTAAACATTACGCAAATATTTTTCCAAATGATTAATTAATAATATGTATTTGTATTTTACAATTGTCGATGAGTTTGTAATTGTTTGTGGCCTTTTAATGAAGGCAGGGGTGTGATGATGAGGGCAAATTTTCTGTGTATGAACGATGGAATGTCTGGATGCGAGCTGATAACTAGGATAATGATGGTGCTCCAATAAAAGAAGGAATTTTCTTAGTTCTTTACATACAAAAAACACTTATGGAAGTAAATATATGGAATATTGCTAAAAATACGGTACTTTTTTTTTTTTTGAAATCAACATACAAGAAAATAATAACTCAAATGAAGAATGTCTCTTTGGTAAATTGATACTAAGTGAATTTTACCTTTATGTAATGTCTACTTTTAAATTTATAAAAATATGGAAAAATTGGCCCTTAATATTTAGGCTTCATTTAGACCTACCACCGTTAACATCATCTTTATAAAAATCCAAAGAAGAAAAGTTTCAATACCACTAACGGAAGTGAGCAACGAATATAAACCAATAATTAAATAGGTAATGACGAAATGTCTATACATATTCTAATTAACGATATTTTCATTTATTGTAGCACCATCGTCTTTAATTTGTAGATTAGATTTTATTTTATACTCATTTCATTATATATTTGTTCAAATAGAGCATTAGTTGTAAGAGAAATGAATATCTTTAACACTTTTCAGTCTATGGCTTGTTAACAAACGTCAAAAATAAAAAAAAACATAAAGAGATAGAGAGAGAAGAGACAACAGAGATTGGTTTACGAATAATAAATATACCATCATTTACCATAATATTACAATTAACGCTCTTTCTAGAATAGATATATAATGAAATGTTTAAAATATTCTAATATTGTAAATCGTACCATGAAAATACTTTTACAAAATGAAAGCAATAAAAAAAATGTTTTTGTGGCACAATTTCAATGATAGAATACTTTTCGTTTCACATTGAAACAAGGTCGAATATACTTTTAATAAAAGATTATTTTTTATGAAATGAACTATGCAGTTCACTCTCGACATAAGAAACAATTGTTAGGATGTCGATATTTGTAATTTGTTGAGGAGATTAGAACTAATCTTTATTCTTTACTTCTGTAAACCTGTAAACCAGCTTGTTTCCAGCTGGACAGGTGTAAAAGCTGCAAAAATACTACAAAAAAACTAAAGGCGACAATTTGAAGTTTGCTCTAATATACTCACAAATTAGGAATTCCTACCTGCTCTTAATTGTAGCTTTTGTGGAGATTTTACTTTATTTTCGTAGGACCACGAAGTGTATACAGAGGAAAGCAAAGGTTTAATTTTTATGTATATTTTTAAGTTCCCTTTACACACAGACGGTATGTGTAACAGATTTTTTTATTTTCACAATTTTACTAGACGTACTTAGGTAACATGCTCTTAGAGACGGTCCGTTTTAAAGCTGACGACAAAATGAGAGTTTCTCTTAGAAATGAAGACGCATCTCGGGATGATTACAGAATGCTATTGAATTTTAAAAAACCAAGAAATACTGACGTCATAGAATAAAGTAAAAATGCGTTTATAGCGTCTTGGACGGGCGCAATCATCGGCGGTCCGTGCCCAGCCCTGAATAGTCCAGTGCCCAGAAATTTTACTAACAAAACCCATGGGCGCAGTATTTAAGATCACTTTTTCTTTCCTCTGTATAAACTCTCTGAGCTTGTTTGAAGCGATAAATGATACCATCTCATATTAAAAGCAATCATGACATCAAGGCACGAATAAAATATAACGGGAGACACAGATGGCAGAGGGAACCTAGTGTTAAGACCCGGTTCCTCACTTTCCGCCGAATTCTGGAGGCATTGCGTACTGAGTGGCGGAACACAACGCCGCACTTTGCCTCGACACCAGAACGAGGAAATAGAAATATAAATTTAAATAGTTATTTCAATTCTTCAAGTGGAAATCGAACTCACAACCAGTCGCGTTTACAGTCACATTTTGTCCCCCTACGCCACTGGCCACTATAAAAATCTATAATTGATATTATTTCAAATTATTTGTTTAAATATATAAATTCATACTGTGGAACGTTACTGGCTATGGCTATGTTTATATATAATTCGTGCCTTGTTGCAATTACAATTCACAACATTCGTGTAGATTATAATAATTTATCGTGCTTTTTATATTATTCCTGTAACACTAGGTAATAAAATGATCATCCCATCGATGCATAATACAATAATCATAAAAAGCATATGCAAGTATGATTACATGCCTACGTATGCATAAGACGCTTAAAATAATCATTCATGTTATTGCACATTACCTATATATTTTTTTTTCTATATTTTCTAAATATTATTTGCATTGGTGTTCGTGTAGTAGTAGCTGTAAGTTGGTATATCCTCAAAGAACAACGTTACAGCACCTCCTGGTCGGCACTGGCTCTTCCCCAAAATTTATTATCTACTAATCAAATAACCAAAGAAAACACGTAAGCTAAGGAACTCTAGAATAAATAAGTCCTGCAAAAATGTATTTCATTTGTTAGAGTTAAAAATTATTAATTAATAATTATCTTGTATTTTAATGTATTCGATTGCAAGTTACGCACGTGGGTTGAGAACAACGAATGTTACAAAATCTTGTAAAAGTTATTAATCATTATTCGGTCGTCGGCCGTGTGGACGCTGGATTTGGAGGTCTTGTCGCAACGTGTCATCCGTTAGTGAACCTACTTTCGATATATAAGTATAGGCATCATATACATAATTAAAAACCTTCCAGTTTTTAAACTCACATTTGAATTAACTGTGTAAATTTTGGTGTTTTATATATTGTATTCTAATTTTGTCTTTATCTATTATAAATATATTTCGCCTTGCTGAAGCACTCACGTGCAATTTTAAGATATCTTAAATAATCGAAACAGTATTGATATTGCAAACCGCAGAGAACTTTTCCATGTAATTTCATGAAACATTTTAAATTTAAGTTAAATAATATAAATATGTCTAATAGTAGATTGTTCAATATCACATCTAAAACTATGGGTTGTTAATGTAGGGGAGTCACTTACAGGGAACGAATAAGTTGTGGTTTATTTCGACTCCTTTACAATGTAGGGACCAATTCGCATCAACGTAGAGAAATCTTCCACTAAGTTTTTAATGCCTATAAGCATAATACAAGCCGTCTTGTATTATTCAATAATCAAAAAAACTCTTATTTGGCATCTAAGACAATATTCATCTTAGCGGTTTTCATTATTAGCCTGTATCGGATACAACATCTCATTAACATTAGTTTTCGCTTAGAATATGAAAACAAAAAAATAATCTATCATTGATTAGTATAAGGAAACTGATGTTTCATTTATTTAGATTTAATTGTCTTATGGTGATGTTATTTAAAATGTTTAACAAATTATTTAAAGCCCGCCTCGTTCTTTCGAGGAATATATCGTTAGATTTAAGTTTGAAATATTTGGATATGTATTGTAAGCGAGGTGGGCGAATCAATTCTTTATCTAATTAGAATATAAGCATCAATTTTATGCATGATTTAAATCGTGATGATATATCATACTTCAATACATATCGATTATTTTTTCCAAACATTTTACTTCTAATAATTCCATTCCAATGTATTTACCAATGTATATAGGTGTTTTACTACGAACGTTTCATCGGGGGCATGTTGTATTTCTAGAGCCACTTTTGTAGTAAATAGATAATGCCTACTACATGCATATTACTTCAGTACTTTCCAAGTAGTAAAGTACCTACATAATGATTGCAATTATACATACAAGTTTAATATACAAAACTATGTTAGTATATTTAGGATGTGTATTTATTTTAAGAAAACCATACAGAATTCCTTTCATTGACATTAAGAAATGTCAACATAATTAATTACCAAATTAGATTCGAACGACTTCTATGAATGTATTTAAAAGATAAATTTCATTTAATATCATGTGACAACAACACCACTCTATAAATGAAATCAATTCTGTAGGTACATAATAAATAATCAAAGACTTTTAGGCACCACGCCTCCTTTTTATGTAATTTTAAATGTTAAAATAAATGTTGATAAACATATCAAATTGGTGTTTCATTTAAATACCCTTTAGTCCTTCCACCCATCCATCCATCAGCCTTTTAAGTCCTCTGCTGGACATAGGCCTCGTCCTTAACTCAGGAATATTCTTATGTTAAAAAAGTAAAATTTATTATTTTAAATTAGTATGAAGGCTTTCAATCGTTGTGGATTAAAAAACTGTAACTAAACTGACAGTTTCATTGTAAAAAGAAAGCATGAAATACGAGTACGATTATAGAAACTTGCTTAAATAAAATTCGCGCTCCGTTCTCTATCTACCCCGCTTGGAATAAAGCATGAAACAATATTATATTATTAAATAAAATTAAAACACATAATAAAACATTTTCTGAGAAATTGAAACAACAATCTCTTTATATTATTTTATTGGCAATTATCTAAAACAATAACATTACATATACATTATAGAATATCTTAAATAAAAAAAAACATCAAGATCAATATGAGATTCAATAATATTTTACTTCTAAATCTAAATATACTAAAAAAAAATAATTGAAAACACAAAAAATTGCGCGCAAATTTGAAGCTTCTCATCAATTATAGGCTGTAATGTACTTATAATTATTAAAAGTATTAAAACGTAGTATCTATATTGATGTGGCCTTAGGGTAGGGCGAGGTTGGTCAAGCACCCAGGGGCGCCGGGTAAAAAGGGGCGCCGCAGACGCCCGTTTATGTCCGGGTTATGTTTTAAATTTAATAATAGATCGCAACATACAAGAACTGTTATCAAATGTATGGATAACATTCGATCCCCACTCGAGGAATGAAACTTTGAAAAAATATCTTAATAATCACAAAAAGCATATATATTTAAAATTACTCTTTTTAGAAAAGTAGTTTACATAGGGGCCCACGATAATTATTATCGAAGATATTTAAACATATCTAATACTAGGGGACGCGCGCAGATTACCAAAGTAAACATATGTCCAAATTTAATGTTTCTACCAGTTTCTACCAGTTTCAAGTGCGACTTAATTTAATTAACATTTACACTACATTACATTACATTTACTTAATCAAAATACATTTCAAAATATATAATTAGATCTATAATAATTAGCATAGCTTGGAAAATATACAAGTGGGTTCATGAAATGGAAAAACGTATGTGCATTTAATATTAAAATGACTCGTATGAGTAAACAGACAAACGCACATACGACCAAATGGTCGACCAAATAAAATGTGGTTCACTTATGTCTCTAACCTTTACATTACACCTCCGCCAAAAAAAATTATGTACACAAAATACTAAAAAATAAAAAAATATAAAATTCTTAAGACTACTAAATATTAAAAAAAAAAAAACAAAATATCCTTACGTTCTCTAAACATATAACTAGTATATAAAATATTTTAATGTAATTCCTAATCACGATTTCATCTTACAACCTTTAGAATTTCTATTGGACAATTTAGGAAAGGTTTCTTAAAAACGAAACAGATAATTTATTGTGTCCAAAATACTATACTATAAATGTACTGTAATTTATTTAAATTTTAATAATAAAAAAATATTGTTTTATTCATCTAAAGCTACTTTTTAAAAAACCTTTTTATATACAAACAAACATTATATCAAAATAAACAGATACCTATATATATTTATACAGAAAGATAAAACATCAAAATACGTTTCAAAATATATAATTAGATCTATAATAATTAGCATCGCATGGGAAATGTACAAATGGGTTGAAGAAATGAGGAAACGTATGTGCATTTAATAATTATAACATAATATGTTTATATGTATAAAAAGTATATATATATAATAGAGGTAACATTATTGAATCGCTTCAAGCATTTTTCCGCATAGCAGGGTAGTCTAGAGTGTTAGAGACATAACAAAAATCTCATACCATATCTCTATTCACTCATCCACATCCACTGGTTGACTGGAAGAGATCTCTTATAGAGATAAGTCCACCTTTGTACACAAAATGTCTTTATGTATTGTTTATTATGTATATATTATAAGAACGGCTGAACTCAACACCGTGCTCTTCCAGAGCTGAGAAATGAAATAATTTATATGTTATCATTTTAACAGGTGGGGATCGAACCCATCCACCCACCCACACTCTAGATTACCCTGCTATACGGAAAAATGCTTGAAGCGACTCAGTAATGGTACTTTTACTAAAATTAGAATAAAAACTATACAGGGTGTATATATATACTTTTTATATATATAGACATAATATATTTATACAGAAAGATAAAAAATCAAAATACATTTCAAAATATATAATTAGATTAGCATCGCATCGAAAATGTACATGTGGGTTGAAGAAATAAGAAAACGTATGTGCATTTAATAATTAGAACATAATATGTTTATATATATAAAAAGTACAAATTAGAAGTATAAGTTTATATTATATACAAATACAACACAGCTTATAGAAAATATAAAACAAACTCATAAAAATGAATGTAAGTAGTAGTAGTACAAACGAAATTCAAATAGGAACAGAAAAAAAGATAGCTCGTTATTCTTAGTGAGGGAGAACTTGTATGGGCCCTCAGCTTTAAATGTACTTGAGGTACGACGTTTTAATATGCCGCCCTAATGAGAGGAATCATCGTACAGATACATACTTGTCTATACAATATGGCACTGTCTGTTATTGTACTTAGACTTAGTTAGATATTTTAAGTTCAAATATGTACGTATAATTAGACAATTTGTTGCATAGAAGTGTTATTTGAACATTTGAAAGAGTATATACATTTTATAATAATAATCTCATTGTTATTGACTTAAAAAAGTAAACTATAAATATTTTTTGTATTTTCTTATTATATTTAATAAGAAAATATATATTAAACTTTAAAGAGTACAAAGCTGCAAAAGAAAATTCATTAAACAAGATATTTTTCAAGTTGGCAATGCTATTAGCAGAAATATACAGGGTGGAATTGTCAGCACCACTTTAAATGAAACCACAGTTTTAACAACTCAATGAAGAAAAAACAAATGAAGAAAAAATCCTACATCAAAACTGTTGAGGTGCCTTGATAATTTTTTTTAGCTCTGGGTTTGAAATATTTTACCCCATATACAGTGTCAGTAAAAGGAGCGCTGCCTCTTCCTCCACCCTGTATTATGTTATATACATAACCTTTTGAAAAATATAGATTAAGGTAAATATAGATTAAGGTAAATATAGATTAAGGTAATATTAGTATCTAGAACTATTTTTCTTTGACAATGGCATAAAGGACGGAAAAAAAACACAATAAAAATATACTTAATATTTTGTTTAACTACAGTTTTTGTAAATAGATTCTAATGAAGTTTCTATCAATTTAACGATTTAGTTCATTTGCTACTGCGACACAAATATTCAATAAGTCCGAAAGTACACAACAAATCATTTTAAAATGGCATATATAACTATGTTATTACTTACAAATTCAAAACACAATTAAAGAATTATTTTCCCTTATTTTCTCTTTTTAACTATTTGCTAGAAAATGAGAAGCAAGCCAAGTATCACAAAGTAAAATATTAACAGAATAAGTAGTAGCAGTGGGACATGTGTAAACAATGAATATATTTTCTAAATAAATCTAAATAATTGATAACACTGATTTAATACTCTTTAAGCGATTTAAAAAATGAACCAGTTTGATCTGTATGTTTGTCCGCAAACATTATGTTTTAGTTCTGAAGTCGCTTTTTTTAACATAGTTTTTCATTACAATATTTTGTTTTTATTGATTCACTTTTCATAAATAATAATAGTATAGTTTTCAATTAAAATCATAGAGATTTCGTTTCAATATAAAATAAAATCATTGAAACATACAAATTCAATGGAGCTTTAAATACAATTTCACGAAACCTCTAGTAATATCCTAGTAAAGGAACCTGAATACTGGATAATCAAAGTAACGACGGAAAAATAAATAATCAGAAACCTGAATTAAAAAGACTAAATCCACAAAAAGTAATATATAAAAATATTTAAGTTTAAATAACATATGAAATTAGCATAAAAATGATAAGCCTTTCTATTCAAAGAAATCTACTATTTGAGTGAAAAAAAACAAAAAATTAAAAAAAATGAGGCCGTCATAGTGCAGCGGCATAACGTTTGTCTGTAAACGCGACAGTCGTTTGTTGGTTTGATTCTCACTCAGGTGAATTAAGTATTTTCATTTTATTGCTCCGCCGAAAAGCGAAGTGTCTCAACACTGGGTTCCCTACCATTCCAACGAGATACAACATGAAGGTGAAAAAATATATGAATATAACAAATAATAAATCGTAAAAGTATTATCCACGTAATTTCGAAATTATAAATTTAAAACGAGTAAGTATATAGTATTGATATTGAACAATAGGTTCTTTTTAAAATTGTGTAACCCCATGTATTTTTAGTTTTCATAAGTTCTTTAGATATCCACTTTATTTGATGGCTTGTGTTATAAATTATTAGTAATATATGTAAAAAATATCTATAAAAATGTATATTATTTAGTATTTTCACCTAAAATCAATAAATATCGGCCTAAGACACCCCCTTTTAGTGTTTTATCTAATTATATTACATACTACTTTCTGTTAATACTTATAATAACATTATCTATACATATATGAGCATAAAAATATTTCTGTAAAACAATTTAGAATTTAGCATTTCAGTCAACAGCAATCGTAGACGTGACGAGACGATTGCATTTTAATAAACATTTGTTTTATTATGTATATCCAAAAATTACATTAAAATAAATATGACAGTTACTTGAGTATTTTTATATAAAAATTGACTATAATACATAAAAATTAAATAGATATAAGAATAGAATAGTCTTAAAATAGATAGAATAGATAGAATAAATAGAATAGATATAATGGATAGAATAGTCTTAAAATTTTAAACGTCATTATCAACAAAGATTAAAGAAATTATCGCAATAACGTGAAGCTATATTTATAGAATTTTCTTGTTTGTCGTTTCGCTCTTGACAGAGCGGTTTCGCTCTTGACAGAGCAGATTTTTTTAAATAAATTATTTAAAAAAATATAAAAAATTAAATACCGTACCGGCCACTGTTGCATTGACACTTGCATAAAACACAAACTCATTTTAATTATTTGCTCACATTACATTACATATTGTAAACATCTGATTCGTAGCTATATAGTTAAAAAAATTCCAATTTTAAGATCTTACAAAGTCCCACTGGTTTGTTGGTTGGTTATCGCATATAACTAGAAGAACAGGTTCATTTCGCAAAGCACGTTCCACTCCTAAGCACATTCCTGCCGCCGTATTGTAAACAGGGCTGCCAGCCTAATGGGAATAGGAATAGTAATTTTTATTTTTTTAAAATAAATTATCAAATAGCCGACGAGTCGTAACCGCTCTGAAGTTAGCTCTTGATGGCTGAGCAGATTTGATTCCAAGATTTTTATTGTTTTGATTGTTTTGTTGGATTTTAAATGCCTAATTTCAGAGCGGCCACGACTTCATCTGTAGATAGATTTTTACATATTTTAACAAATTAACCTCTTTATCGGATTATGTAACTGGAGGAACGATTAAATCTATTAAAGAGTTTAATTTAAAATCTGTATCTAGCTATCAATGAATATAAGAAGATCTTACTACGTCAAAAAACGCTACTTATTAAGATTTGCACTTACAAAAATGACAATACAATATTTTAATAGCATGAACCTAATGTTCTTCACAGAACAGGATAACTTTTAAAGCAGTTTAGTTGACAGTTTTTAGGCCAGTCGTGGCGCATGGGCACAAAGTGTGACTGTAAGCGACTGGTTCCGTGTTTGATCCACATTCAAGGAAATTAAATATTTATTTAAATATATAATTCCATTTCTTCGCTCTGGTATAGAGGCAAAGCGCGGCACTGAGTTTCACCACTCAACGCTTCCAGAATTCGACGGATAGTGGGGAACGGTGTGTTTCAACACTAGGTTTTGCCTGCTTACTCTACTGTGAGCGGGATATAGCATAAAGCTGTTTTTATTTTTATTTTAATACATACCGCCCCTTTATGCTTCCATTCCTGTGTACCACCGAGTTCATGGCATTTACCAATAACTGGCGATACGTTATTAGAAGCGTCCAAGCATAGTATGCGACCCAGCACCAATTCATGTCGATCCGTTTCAAACCACACCTGGAAATAGAAATATAAAAGCCGGTCAAGTACGAGTTGGATTTGCCTACCGAGGGTTTTGTACCAAATTCATGATTGTAGATTGATAGTAAGTACAACTTAAATTTGTGGGCTTCACGCTATATCCCGCACATAGCAGGGTAGGTAGAGGTAACTTCGTGTTAAGATACTCCGTTTGCCACTCTCTGCCGAATTCTGGAGGCATTGCGTGTGGAGTGGCAGAACTCAAGGCAGCGTAAAACTATAGTTAAGTTATAAAAATTAAGTAAAAAATCACCTGATTCAATGTTCTCATGCAACTGGCCAATATCAGACCACTGTTTTTGCTTTTTATATCTTTAGCACTCTGAACGCACAAAGATGTCTTCTTTAAACGTATTTGGAATGAATCTGTGTAATTGCGTTTTCTGTAACAATAACATAAATAAAAAATAATCATTAAATAAGACATGGCCTACTATACGATAGTTGCGTCGGTATATTAAATTATTAAAAAAATATATAAATTGCATGGATATGGCAAATATACCAAAAAATCAGTCTGTGATGAAATTGAGTTTGAAGTTTTGGCCGCACTACTGTTGCACCTTATTTATTTATTTATTTTGTGAACTGGTAGTAAATTATTTGACGTTCAAAAAATAAAACTTGTAACTTTTTTTTTATTGAATAAAAATATTTGAATTTGAATTACCTAGAATGCCACGGTTGAAACTTATTTTTATCCGGATCATTCAACGCGGCTATCTTCTTTTTGGCGACGGTATCCTCCCCCATTTCTAATTCAGGATAAATATTGTCCAAATACCATTTGAAGGATTTGCATCCGAGATTTTTCCGTAATGCTTGACGTTCAGATATGTCGCCTACGGACACGTGCGCCGCCGAGGGATTTTGTTCTATCACTTTGTTCTGTAATATAAAGATATACTATTTAATTAACGCAAACGGTCCTCACTCGAGGTATTCTTTAATGTTTTACTATTTTTATTTTGTAACTTTTAATATTAGGTATTGTAATTATGTATAATATATGTAATTATTTGTAATTTTATTACAAAATTCAAATTTACAACATGAGTTAAGATTTAATAATGTAAGATAAGCAGAAAATACATTTAAAAAAATCACTTACCACGTAGTCGTCCATCCACACTCGAGCCATTCTCATAGAATTTTGCAGCATGTAATCCTGTTTTTCGCTAAAACCGTAAGGCCGTCGTTTACGGAACACGTGACCTACTCTACTGCACGGAATCATCTCTAGAATACCACCGCACATCCAAATCTATAAAAATAGATGATTTTCTTTTAGTTTCTATCTCGAGCAGATAACAGGATAGGCATGGGCAACCTAGTTTTAAGACACTACGTTTCCCCACTTTTTATCCAAATTTCCAGACATTGAACGTTGGTATGTTTAAGTTCTACATATGAGTATTTTTTTTTCTAATCCCATTATTTACTAACTTTTATATAAACGATTGATTGAGTTTGTTATTTTTATTTGTTTACAATAAAGATATTTATTAATATTTATCGAATGTTATTTTGTCAGCTTTGATTACCTTACAGCATTTCCAAAATCGATTTACTCTGCGATTTCAACGAATTTGTCTTATTGTAACAGTAACCTATGTATGACAATAAAATTATAGAGGCAAGGACTGTTATAAACATAATATAATTATTCTTCATTAAATATAACATAAATACATAGGTGACAAAATCTACGCAAAATACGTACCCGGAAAGACATTTCTAAGTTTTCACCTCCCCAAATGTTCATCCCAGGATCATACTTGCCGATGTAATTAAAATATTCCCGATATATAGCAAACAGACCACCGGCCATTGTTGGAGATCTGATTGGTTTCACAAAATCCTCATCGCCTGTGAAAATATTATGTTTTATTTTAAATTTGTAATTTTAAGATCACATTTTGCCCAAATTTTCTAGTCAAAAAATTTAAAAAAGACAAATCGAAGAAAGTGTATATCTCCCATACTAATTTTCAAAAATATCAATAATTAGTAAAGCCGAAAATGAAATATTTATTTAAATTTATATTTGCATTTCTTCGCTCTGCCACTCCAACCGCCAACACGCAATGGTTCCATAATTCCACGGAATGTGAGCAACAGAATTGTCTTAATGGGAACAAAATGTCTTAAAACTAGATTTCCAGGTTCCCTCTGCCTACCCTGCTATGTGCGGGCTAGACTGTAATAATAATAAAAAAAGTTTATTTTACGTAAACTAATCAATCGCTATCTTTCGTTGTTTGCCACTGTGACTTTTAATGAATGCAATCAATAATATTAAATAAATGGTATGTACCTAACCTAACTTGATAACCTCCAAATTCAATAAAGTGTAATTTATTTTATTTATTTAATGTTAACAATATGTTATTTTGTATGAAACGATAATTATTATATTGTAAACAATATTGATATTAAAGAATATTTACATTTTTTATTACTGACTGTCCATAAAAATTAACCTTTCAGGTTATATATCTTGACATCGATGGATTTATTACAAATACATATTCACACACCTTACATACACTCTTAATAATGTTTGTACTGTATACTTTCTTTTTCTTTCAGCATCACGCTGTCCCGCATTTAGCAGAGAGAACCCAGTGTTAAGACAACGTATTCCTCATATTATATTAACTAATCTAGAAATCATATTAACAAATTAAAATACTTGACCAAAACAATCAAATTTTGGTTAGTAAAATAAAAAAATGCAAGACAAATATTCCATTTAAAAAAATTACCTTTCAATGTTCCTTTAGGTAAGTTATCCCACTTGAAATGCAATCCCCAGTTGAAACCACCACGGACCAGGGGACTAGGTGTATACTCAAATGTATCAGCGTTTATAACATCTATCACTGGGGTTACGGCTCGCGGAGAATACCTGACTGTGACACCGTCCACTCCCTCCGACAAACGGGTTAGGAGAGGTGGCAGCCAGTCCACATTCACCTCAATATGCGAATCCAGAAATACTAGAACCTAAAATAAAACAAGTATATAAATTAAAATCCCTAAAAGATATGTAATAAGTATACTTTATTTAATTTTTATTTATTTAACTTATAAATTATATATGTACGACAGTATGAACCTATGTTTTTCGTTAGATTCACGCTTATAGTAGAGTAGACAGTGGTAGCTAATAGTAAGTCACTCCGTTCCCGTAATTTGAGCAAATCTGATAATAGGAAATCGCAAAATCGAAAAATATATATTTTTTTACTTCCCGTTATATCTCGCATATAGCAAGGGACACAGGGAACCTAGTGCAAGACAATCAGTTCCCATACTGTGTGTATTGGAAACCATGCGTGTTTGATGACGGACTTCAACACCGCGCTTTATCTTGTTGCCAGATCCAAGAAATTAAAATAGTTCACTTCTTAAGTGAAAATCAAACCCACATCCATCGTGTTTACAAACAGACGTTGGGTCGAGTTTACTATTTTTTTAAAAAATGGTAAAAAAAACATATTTAGCTTGTAGATATATATATATAATTTCGAGCTTACATCTCCAACACTGTTGTCAGCCCCATACAACCTAGCTCGAATCAACCCTTCCCGTTTGTTCGTCTTCAACAAACGTATATTCAAACCTTTCATAGACCTCGCATTCGAATCCGTTGTTTTCTTAACATTTTCATTATTGTTGTTATTATTGTCATCGTTTATGTAATCTACTAAGTTTTCTCCTTCTATATTATTAGTTTCTAACATTTCTTCTTCTTTTCTCACTATGGAATTGAGTTCATTCACTGACTTGTGTACATTTTCATGTAAACCTTCAATATCACTATAATCATCTACTAATATAATTTCCTTCAAATGTGCTAACTTGGTGCGGTCTATTATAGAGTAGACCGATCTCATCAGCGTTTCAAAATGCTCATTGTAGAAACAAATTATGATTGAAGCTTTAGGTAATTTTTTCGGAAACCTTTGTATACGACATCTGTAATATTCACATTATAAAATTTGTTTTAAGCAGCAAAAGTTGTAAAAAATTTTAGATCGATTATTTAAAATATATTTAAAGTGAACGGATATAAGACACTTACAATTTATTTCTGGTATCAGGTAGTCCTCTATGATTACCGATTCTTTGCGATATCAAAGTATTGAAGGCGTGCACATTGTAGCCAGCTTCACGAATTCTGACGTCTTCGGCATTATGTATTAATCCAAGTTGATTTTCTAGCAAAAAAATATAAAATCAAGAAAATAATAATATACTGTTGGCAATAATACTTGAACATAATAACAAAGATTATTGGCATTTGTCATAGCATAGAATTCTGCATAATATAATAGGATTTGTTTTCTAATTGATCAATAAAAGTAACATTTTGTTTATTATTTTTAAATGATTACTTTTAATTAATTTTGTAAAAATTTAGATTGCATGATAGGAACAGAACCATTATTATAGATATAAATTGATTAAATTAATAGTATTGTTTTAAAGGAAGTATCTAAAAAGGGAAATAATCTGAAAGTTTCTCATCTATTTGCCTTTATTATATTACATAAAAAATTTTGAAGTGAAGCACTATTTACCTAGACTTTTATCTGGAAGAGCCACATTCTTAATTCCTAGTTGTTTTGCAAATTTCTCTCTAAGCATGATCTTTTTTTGATATGCCAACTTTTCTTTTTGATACTTCCACATTTTACCGACAAGTTTATCATTGTTTTGTTTGGGACTATCATATAATAAATCTTTGCCTTCCAATGCTGCAATAGATTTATCATTGTTTTTAATACGGTCCTTTTCTTCTTTATTTATTAACTTATAATGAATTCTGTTCTCAGTGTTAGTAATAGCATTTTCTCCTAAAATAACAACAACTTATGAGTGTTAGTAATAATTATGATAAGTTATTTAAAGTATTAATAAATCAAGTTCACTTATTTTGTTTAAAGAAGAAGAAATGAACTTCTTATTAATTAACTAATAGTAATGATATTAAAGGTTTACTTGTAGGACTTAAATGTTTTTTTTATTAATGATTACTTATTATATAAAACTGAAACAAACCAAATTGTATGCCTCTAACCCTTATTAAATGGGTTACAAGAACCTATAAAAATAATACATGTCAAATATATATTGTTTAACTATCTAGACTAGACCATCAATTATAATCAATAAATAAACTATTTGTACCGGTGGAACTTGTCTGAAAGTAATAACAACCACTATATGGACATGCTTATAACAAACTTCTATTAAGATCTTTAATCATAAACATATATATAATCTTATCTTAGTAATATCATTCATATATATATATATATAAAATCGAAAGGTCACTCACTCATCACAAAATCTCAGAAACTACATGTGCTAGGAATCTCAAATTTCGCATAGGAGTTATTTATAGGACACAGGTGCTGGCTAAAACAGAATTCGCAATATTTGACTTCCATGGGGTTGTTTTTGGGGTTGAAAGGTTGTATGAAACTTCATTACTACAAATGCTAAGAGTCTCAAATTTTGCATGGACGTCACTTATAGGACGTAGGTACTCATAGAGACAGAAATTAATAATCACGTAGTTCATGCAGACGAAGCTAAATCAAAGATCAATCAGTCATACTTGGTAAATCATGGGACAAGTGATGACTTCTCTAAACTATAATAAATGAAACAATGCAGTATCTATGTCATTTTACACATTGGTTTTTACAATTGGTTACAATAAACATGTTATTTAAAAAACTAAAAGTTTACTGAATTACTTATTACATATTAACAAGAGACTTGATAAATGAAAAGCAAAAATGTAGTGTTAATCAACCTTAAGAGATTTATAGGTGTTATTATTTATTATCTTATTATATTTCATTTGGGAGCCAATAATATTTTTGTTACGTAATGAGAAACAGTTTCTTTTAACACCCTAAGATCCTTAAGTAGCAGTGCAACTTTGCCATGCTTATCCTGCAAGACCCTTTCTTAGAATATTAATGAATACTGATTATTTTGTTAATAATGATTTTTGGATTATGAATGCTGATAAAATATTTGCATTGATGAAAAAATGTAATACTAACAACATAAAACATAGATGCTGCTAGCGTTACTAGCGCTACAACTTCTGTGGGTTCAAATTCTACTCAGGGAGAGTAAAGAATTATTTTTGCTCACTCTGGTAGCAAAAACAAAATGCATAATTGGGTGGTGGTTGGTGCATAGTGACAATTATATTTTAACATTAGGTTCCCCATCCCTATCAAATGAGGGATACAGTCTGAAGTATGAGGAAATATTAATAATCAATATTGTAAGATCTTCAAGTTTCATTTGTGTACATAAGATATTTATCTAAGACTATGTACAAATATGAACAATGGAATCTGTGCCAAGCATTCTAATTTTAAAAGCATTTGGATAGCAAATAATGCCAATATCCAATGGAAAAATGAATTAAGTAGTTAGTGAATAAGTTTTACTTTGAAAATAAGTTATACATTTTGACAAATAATGGTAAATACAAACAAATATAGTCACATTTGATACAGATTGACAAAGATTTCCTGATATTTATATAACATACATGAATAATATATTAATGTTATTACATTAATTAAATTATTTCAATTTTAAATCACCTGCTACTAAATGCTAAATAATGACTGATAAATACTGTAATGTTTGTAAACATAAGAGCATAGTGGTTGGAATCGAATTAGAAACTTTAAAGAAAGTAAAGTATAAAAATGAAAGTAGATTTTTGAACTTATAACTTATTTATAAGTTTGAAACCGAATAGTTTGTATGTAATATAGTCGGACTTACCATTCATATTAAGTAGCCAGTACAAATATAATGCCACACTCCATGTCGCCGATGCACATAGTATACCCCACAAAAAAGAATTATTAAGCCTACCCATTCTTGAATTAAAAAATCTTACAAAATATTTTTTTTTTATTACACACATGAATTAAATATTCTGAGATATATTTTTATAAAATTTACATTTTAAAGTACTTTTCCAACCAAACAACTATATGTAAAAATCGATATGTAGCCGGATATAATACATCGTAGTAAATTAACATATACAAAACACTCGTGGCAGAACGTCTGAGATAGACTGTCACTAGGCTTGGTCAATCGTGATTGATCGAAATAAATTATTGCAATCACGCGTGATTGATTCTATCACTAAGAATTAGGAGTGTGCACAACAGCTCATTTTTGTGAAAGAACAAACGA
>JAEBDU010000064.1:3201207-3224486 GCA_016802625.1 Heliconius numata
TGTTCTGTATCTGGACAGTCATCCACCAACCCTGGCCAGTACGATGGTTCCATCGTACTAGCCAGGGTTGGTGGATGGCTGTGGTGGCCAGAGGATCTTACCCTGACGCCGTATACCCTCTTCCCGTCACGGAAGAGAGAAGAAGCAAGAATGAATCAGTATATCCGCAACCAACCTTCGCAATGTTCAAAATATAGTTAAGTTAATAACAAATCACGTAAAATCTGGTACTGTTGACAAATAATGTTATGAAATTTATATAAAATTAAATTACTTTAAAATGCCCTAGAAATATAATATGATTTTTTTAAATGCTAAAAGATCAGTAGTTTATTTGTAGTTTTATTTTAAAATATCTTTATACACGCACGATAACTTATCCTTATATCATATATAAAGAAAATACAATATTGTATTTCGTATTTAAAGCTATTTCAGAGTGATCAATAAGACATACCGTTAGTGTTATCAATTCCAAAAAAATATTAATTAAAACGGCCACGAGATTGTTATGAGAACGAGAGACGACGAGAGAATGTTAATTCGTCAATGTGGTAATATCAAATAGGAAACCGAAAATAACATCGAATGTATTATTAATATTATCATTAAATACTTATCTGTGTGTATATTGATAATATTTAAGACAGAATTTTAATAGTACACAGATTAAACATTATTATTTTTTTATTACGTTACAGCCAGAACTTTTTCTCATTCACATGTACGTCAAATGCCGTTTTTTAAATTGGATAAAGGTGCAAGGGTGCCTGCAATATTAAAATGATATACGAATCTAAAATCACTTAAAAGGTTTATATCTATATTAATTTAATTAAAAATCGCAAAATTTGTTTAAAAATTAATTGTATTACGTTAAAAAAGTTTTGCATGTAACATAATACAATGTGTGAATTGACACCTATTCCATAATATATACATTAATTTGTATGAAACATTTAATTAATTTTAAAATTTAATTAATTAATTAATTAATTTGTTTTACAAGTTAAAAGTTAACAAAAAAATTACCATTTAAACTTAAATATATTATAATATTTATAATAAATTAAATGCAAAACCAATATTACGATAGTATAATGTATGTATACTGTATATAATACAATTTTACTCGTTTCAGTGTATAAGCTAGCATGCAATGATTATGGCGCAGACGACGCGATAATGCGAATTTGCAGCCCCCGTAGAAGGGATTCATGGACGGCAGATGTGGGGAAGCTGCCGTCGTATAAGTAAATATCCCTAAGAGGAGACGCATGTCAGTCCTGGCGCGTGATCAATAATATATCAAGGTATAAAAAGAAGAAGTGCTTAGCAAACTAAGCAACTGCTTCGAAGTCACGTTAGAGTATGAAAGTGTATCCGCCGCTTCGAAAAAGAAATGCAGAGCGATGGAACTTCGTGGGATTTTAGTGATTAGGATGAAGGAGCATGAGTCTCACATAATCCGCATCGCATTTTCCCGGCATGCGGATACCTATAACAGGGTTTCCCCACGGGAAAAAAAAATGATTATAGATATTATTTATATTTATTAAACAATAAGTATAATAAATCTACAATCAGTATATAAAGTAACTTATACAAGTGAATATATATATTTTTAAATATATATATTTACATATTTACACTACTTATATATGTAAGTAAAATCAATTTGATTTAAAGAAAAACAACTTTTTATTTTTTAACATTGTCATGGTAAGTAAAGAGATAAAAAACAAATACAACATTGTTAAATAACTAATTTTACTCGCACGAGATCTTGTTAGTGAGAGAAACGCGTATTACGCGTTGTTGAGGATTTTAATGGTTTAGTATAACATGTATTTGCTACTATACGGTACGATATAACATCATACATACTGATAAATTAATGAGACATTTAACTTAGGTATAGGTGCGTGGGGCGCCACTATGTACGCGTATACTACAAGTGATACCAACGTAGCGGCATATGGGGCCATCCATAAATTACATCACTACAATCTCAGGACTTAATTCAATTCAATTAAAAATATTTAAAATAGTTAATTATAATAATAAATAAATGAATAAAAAATTCCAGCTAGCGTTTTACGCTTAGAAATTATTGAATTAAATCAGCAATGTGGAAATTATGTACTTATCACGAAAATTTAAAACTCTACCGCCTTTAAAATGTGACATAATTTATGGATGACCCCTAAGAACGAAGAACAAGAGAAACGACACAAATGAAACCCATCCTGCGTGCAGACTGGGACTACTCCTCGTCGACGTGGTCCAACACCGTGAAATCGATGTATTTGTCCGACCTTAACCGTCATGGCCGGTTGAGGCAGATGTTGCGGACATGCTGTTTATTATGTGACATGACCAGCTCCTGTATCTCGGGCGGGAGCTCATTGAGCGCCGGGGCGGTGCTCTCTTCAATGTCGTTACGCCTGTAGAATAGGACATACGGAGTGCTGGCCCTGGATAATGAGTGGAAGTGGTCCTCGTCTGCGAAGGTGACTTCATCATCGTTGTACTTGTGCCAGGTGTTGTTGTCCTTGGCCAGCGTGTAGTAGTGGCCGGAGTCGAGCGTGGTGCCGGCGTGGATGACCGCCGCGAACAGATCGTAAATGGCGTGGACCGCCTGCGCCCGCACCGTGGGCAGCATCACCGTGTGGTTGTGGTATATGGAGTGCATTAGCTTTGTTTGCACTTGCAGCTTGGCATCGAACCTGTTATGTTACATAAAACTCTTTATTTTTTATCTTCACGCTGTAGCGGAGTAGGCACCCACCGGGTGTCTTAACACTGGGTACCCCCCAACCCCGTGTTAAGACACCCTGTTTCCCACGCAGTTTTCGCGATATTGTCTTTTCAGTGGCGGAAAGAAACGTCGCGCTTTGCTCTGTTACCAGAACAAGGAAATGAAAATAGTTTACTCTTGAACGGGAATCGAACTCACTCAGCGCATGACTGTAAGTCAGACGTTGTGCTGCTACGCAACTACGATATTAGGGTTGAAATATTAGCAAATAATAAACATTTAAATGTATAAAAAGGATTATAACAGTGGACGATATGATTCCCCACTACTACACCTTCTTTCTTTGTTATTAATAAGTGTAGCTAATAAAAAACATACGTATAATATTCCTTCAATATCCATATAACATTATTTAAGAGAATGCACATTTTGTGGCTTTATTAAAAGTTTGCGTACGTTACTTTTTAACCCCGTTTAAATTTCTTAAGTACCTTAAAACGTTTAAGTTTTTATTCCGACAGTTGAAGTAATTATAGGTTAAATCTAAATAATAAAGCAACAAAAAAATTACAAACAAAAACAAACAGTACATTATTTTACTAATTTTGGCAATTTAGACATTTTTTTATTTAATAACGACTTAATGTTTTTGAGACTGGGTGTGATACCACATAGTCAATCATTGTATGGTAATCAAGCTAAATCAAACAAAACCAAGAGATTTTATTTAGTAAGATTTCCGCTACATAGAATGATGTTATAAGAAATTAACAACTATATTTTTAAACTATCCACTATACAAGCGTTCTAATATGTATATTAAAATATTGAAATTGTGATTTGGACGTTTGCACTGTTTCACCTACAAATTACTAGACATTTTTACAATTAACACATGAATAAAAATAATTTTATCATTGGTACGTAAAGCGACAACTCAACTTACTTGAAGTTCTTCAATACAAGTATAAGATACTTGGGCGTAGTTTCAATGAGGACGGTCCTCTCAGCATCCCGGAGACCACCGCAGTCTCGGCACTCGTACTTGTTATCACCGGAGAGGCTCTCCTTAGAGCAGTAGTACTCTAGCAGACTCTGAACACTATGCTGCCATTCCTCAGGCTTCTCCGGAAAGGCGAGCTGTAGGTCGCGGAACACGTCGCGTGAAAGTGAAGACGCGTGACAGACCGTGCACTCGACCCGCGTCAGCAACACGCCACCGAACATGCTGTCTATGAAGGAGTCTCGACGCAGGAACGAGGCCTCGCCCATACGGGCACGCTTCTTAGGTGGCGTCAGCACTTCTGATGCGTTGCTGTTGCGTTTACCACTTGAGCTTGATCCTGAGATTATATGTTTTTTTAGCTTAACACGTATTCCGCATATAGCAGGGTTAGGCAGAGGAAACCTAGTGTTAAGACATTTCGTTTGACATTTCAATACATTAATTAATTTATTATATATTAGCGGCACAACACGGTCACACAACGGTCGCATAGCGACGGTTGTTATTAACATGGCGGAATAAATTGCATGTCAAATTAATAAGTATTTTAATATATTGGTATATATCGAAAATATTACAAATATGAGAAAAAAAGTATCCTATGTTCATCCCGAGACCCTCAAGTATCTCTATATGAGTATTTTATCACAATTGAATTAGACGTTTGGCCCTGATTGCGTAAAAGACAGACAGAGTTACTTTCCAATTTATAATATAGGTATGGATAGTTAAGGCTGGGGTGAAGTGCAGGCTGTTAAGGTTCCACATCAGGTATTCAGATTTTCAAAATAAAATATAGAAAGAAACAGACAAACAGACAATTTTTTTTAGTGGATTTGGGCTCTATTACTGTTCCTAAACCCCCCTCAATTATTATTTTGTAAATATATTCAATAATAATAAAAATGGCGCGTATGTACGCGCCATTTTTACTTTCTTATTATATGTATAGATATAGATTAAATAAATTGCAGTGTAAAAAAGCTATATAATATACTATAATTATACGATACAATTATTTTTACTGTTTCTATCTATCTAAGTATCATTTTTAACGAACAAACATCGAGACCCACCTCCAGCACGACTACTGCCCGGCCTCGGAGAAAGGATGCTTGATTCTTGATGGTCATCACTAGAAAAGAATAAAAAAAAATCTTTTAAATATTCATCTTAATAATAAGTAAGATCTCAAAACAATGTAATGCTAAGACATTTAAAGAAGTAGTTTGTATTATCACCATCTAAATCGAACAACTAAGAATTTTAAATGTAAGAAAGAAAAAGGGTATAATAGAATAAATAATATATTTGAAGTTCATTTGGCGTGTAAGGGGAAAAACACATCGTCGGGAAATTGAAAGCTAGACAACATTATAGTTTTTTTGATTATGTAAAAATATATTTTTTATGATATTTAAATAAAAAATGTTTAACTGATTTTTATACACATTCAGTGTATTAAATCCATTTGTTTCTACTATTGGTGTCGTTTTCTCCAAAAAAATATATGATAACGCGAAGAATAATATATTTAGAAAAAACATTGTATAGCTTCTTAGTTGCGTACGAACACACGCACGTGTTATAATTTAACATTATAATATACCTTGCATGTGAAGAGGAATTTTGTTGACTGGCGGCGCTCAGCACCGGCGGCCGTGTGTAGTCGAAGTTACGGTCCGAGCAGTGCTCGTATGACTGAAGCAACTCGAACAGGTAACTGAAAACAAATATAAGTGTTTTTTTAGAATACACGAGTCAATCTGTAAAAAGTACAATCATGTCTATTTTTGAATATTTATTTAACAAACAGCGAAATTGGAACAGTAAGTCAATAGATTTTATTGATTAATCAATCACTTAAAAGCAGAATTTTTATTTATAAATAATTTCTACTTTTTTCATTTCAAAAGCTAGTTATCGCAGACAGAAATGGTGATGGTTTCATTACTGCTTATCGACGAATGTAGATTCTGGTTCCGAATATATATGAAAATGATTTTGTAGCATTCTATATGAATCAAAGTATATAATACTCGGTATCACTTTCACAGAGTAACTGCGCACGATGGACCTAGCTGAGACAGTATAATAATGTTTATTTTTACATTACTTTTAAAAATATTGCTATGAATCTAAATTGAAGTTACTATAAATATAGAAAACAACGCAAAATATGTATCCACCTACCACTCGTTTGAACCTTAACATTTAACTACAATAATGACCTTTGACATTTGCGCGAAATGAAAGTTCGATACACAGTATGCCGAGTAGCCGCCATTGACGAGCTTTTTGCTAACTTTTATATAATTTAAAACACGCGAGTCCATAAATAAAATCCAGCTTCCCGCGTCCCGGCACCCGCGCATCTGCTGTGATGCAATTATGCATTATTGATCGACTATTGTTATAAGTCCTTCATTATCATTTTTATTATAAACTTATTTAAAAAGACATAGACCTTTACTTAGCCCTTTCACACTGTATTCCGCATTAGCAGGGTAGGCAATGGAAAACCAGTGTTAAGACACTCCGTTCCCCACCTTCCGCCAACATTTTTCGAGGCATTTCGTGTTAAGTGCCAGCACTCAACGCCGAACTTTTGCCAGAGCGAAGAAATAAAAATAATAATAAACAACAATTCATTCCCCAAATGGGGATCGAACCCACAACCGTCACGTTACAATCACGCCGCTGCGCCACGGCCGAGTTTAACATTTTTTTCTTTCACAACCATTATAATAAGCTTAAGTATAAGTTGACAATATAATAGAATTCTAGGAACGTACACGTAATATCAACTAACAAGGAAATAATATCTCTTTGAAACGTCATCACAGTACGTATTAAAGCTAATTAAGCTCTTTGAAATATTATATACACAGTAAATTCATAGTAAGCTTACCGTGACATGACACCGATGGAATACCCGGTAATACTGTTGCAATGATTATATTTATTGATTTGCATAATTATGTTTAGTACCATATTGTATGGACTTATACTTTTAATTTTAAGTGATACTGTAATTGAATTGAGAGAAGGTGTTCAACAAAAAGTCATTCGAATTAATTTCGTAATAAACACTCAACTATAGTCCCTCAAGAAAAATCTTTATTTAGTCTGATAACGTTATTCGTATAGCTATAGAGGATTCCTGATTCTATTCAAGAAGGAAAAGTTATTTAATTCATTTAAAAGTCTATAATAAGTAATAGAAAAGTTAATAATTAAAAAGTTGATATTTATACACAATATGTATGATATTCCCTGAATTCAAATGTTTCGCATTTTTTAAAATTTCATAAACAACAAGTTTTCAGGAGAACTTTTGTCTTTTTCATGAAAGGCATTCCACATATTGCTATGAAAGAGAACTTTAAGTTGCCAGTAGAAAACGGGGATACGAAGCGTAAAGCAAAATAGACTAGACTAGAATAGTCAGTTGCAGCTAGTAGAATCTCTTTATCGGGAACGTACAGTTACGAAGTGTCAAGACTGTCTGTCCGCGCTATTATTTTTGCATAACAAACTCTTGAATTCTAAAAGGCGGAAAATTTAAGAGAGATTAAACCGAATAAACTTGTTATTTAAATGTACTTACTATATGTACTGCTACATATTTAATAAATTAGACTTCTTTAAATAATCTAAATATATCTACTACAGATCTGTCTTGGCCCGTCTGTCTGTCCAGCTGAAATTAATATCAAATACTGAGGTCTAGTACCTTAGTGCACAGAAAAACGTTAACTTTTCACCGACTTATATTGTTAATTGCAGTTGATAAAGTATTATTATATAGAATCCCTTTATTAGAAACATTTTAAGAAATTGTAAGTATTGACGTAAAGTAAGTAGATTTGAAATAGCAATTGAGACCTAAAAGTAACTACAAGGTACATGTTACAGTTCAGGAAAATATTCCACAGCTTATCGTCAGTTGCTAGTTAGTTGAAATATTAAAGCTATTCAGATCTTGAGACAGGCTTCGTTTATGTCATAAAAAAACTATATATTTCAGAAAAATCCTTTTACCGAGCACACCTGAAAGCATATTGAGCATACACATACACAAGAGCATATTGAGTCGTAAGGGTCCGGTCTGTCACACAAACGAATACGTGGTAATAATAACTAAATAGATTAATTAATTATTATTATTAATTTTAAATTGATTTATGTGCAATAAAGTATATTGTATTGTATTGTATTAACCGACAAAGAGCAAAAAGCAAACAAAAAAAATGTTATCACAACCACCACCACTATTAGGCTTCCGTACCACTTAAGGAAAACAGAAACCCTTATAAGATCTCTTTGTTGTCCGTCCGTCTGTCTGTCTGTCAAGAGCCTTTATCTCAGGAACGCTCGGTGATATCGAGTTAATACATACTAAATTAGTAAAAATATAATCGAAACTACAAAATGTCAGTAAATATTGTTAATATAGTTGCTCACCTCAAAAACTCGGAACTGTCCTGTTGATTATTCTTCGTGAAGAAGGGTGGCTTGGCAACTTTGGCAAATTCATGCGGATTCACTTTTGTGGAGATCGAATGCATCATTTCAGCGAAGAGAACGCTCATCTTCGCCCAGTACGGACACTCCGTCATCTTCAATACCACGTGAGTGCTGAACCTAAAGTCAAAATCACAATAATTGCTTTCTAAAAGTCATTATTTTAACAAAAACACAAAAAATATCACATATAATAAAACTCATAAAAATTCAAAAATTCAAAATATTCAAATAAACTATAAAAGCACTTTTGAATCGTCGAATGTGCATGTCAACAAAAAGCTACCACCGGTTCGGAAGGCAGTTCTGCTGAGAAGAGCCGGCAAGAAACTCAACAGTTGTAAATCATAGTAAGATTCAGACATCGACGAGTGGATTTAGTTTAACCTAGCGCAAAATTTACAATGATTGCTCGCAAAGCCGCTTAGCTATAGCATACAATACATTAGCTAATCTGGATCGTGTCCTCTGAAAAGCCATACTAACTATCTAAAACAATTTCAACACATACTATACAAGTTGTTAGAAAATTACTAAGCCGCCAGATGCATATTGCTGCGTTTTATCCTATTAAAATCTACCCAATAAGTGCATGAACATTTGAATTCCTTTATTCGTTGATATAAATATAGAATTCAGTCGTGGCGCAAACGCGACAGGTTGTGGGTTCGATTCCCACTCGGGGTAATGAAATAATATTTTCCTTTCTTCGCTCTGGTGTCAGGACAAAGTGCGTTGTTGAGTTCCGATCCTCAACAAGCATTGCCTCTAGACTTCATTGTGGAAAGTGGGGGGCCGAGTTTCTCAACACTAGGCTCCCTCTGTCTACCGTGCTACAAGCGGGATACAGCGTGAAGCTTAAAAAAATGTTTGACTTAACCTCTAATCCTCATATTTTTCCTAATAAACTCTATATTGGAAAAAGGAAATAGGTAACACAATGTTTGTATCTAAGTTAAATAAGAATTTCGCATTTGCAAGTGTTTTTAAATATTGTACTTATTGAAATCAGCTTATTAGAATTATGTATACTTAAATATATTCAAATGATAATATAAAACATTAAATAGGCAAAATCATAACATCATACCGACAAAATACGATACGTTATATTGATTTCAAAAGAAAATGAGCGAGCGTATGCATTTTCATATAAATAATAAAGTTATCCCTGACATATGGCGAGCGTAATAAACAACCTTTAAAGAAGGAAGGTTTTGTATTTAATTGAAGATCTTTCCAGCTATTAGTAAACACAAAGTAACAAGACAAAATAAAAAAACATCTGAAAAAAATATAAAATAATCCTTGTCGTTGCAGTCTCCGCTAATTAAATAGATAACCCACAGCAAAGTAACGGACATAAAATAAAAAATAAAACGGAATAATGAATAACGGAAATAACGGAAAATCACATCACACATAAACCATCACTAGATATTGCGTTAAAATACGTAAATACGTTTTTCAAAACAAAAAGTATAACTTTCACAGGCAAAATTAAAAATACATTTTTTTTTTCCTAATATATAATATTTTCATTCCATAGAATATAGAAAAGAGGATTATTTCGTGTCGATGAGGGTAGTACCAAAGGACCTACACAGTAAAGCTCCTTAGTGTTAAAATATATATTTTATTCTATAGAGTAGTTCTGTGAAGGTTGCACTGAACCATTCAGTTTTTATTTATCAACAAGGAGCGTCCTCGTTGCCTCTGGTGAAGTTAAAAAACATATTTATCAAATACAAATATCTGCTAATGTATACATTTAATATCAAAAATATATACGTAATAAATATATATTACTAGAGACCCAAACGAGGCTTAGCTCGCTGATACTTATTTTTATATTATAGCCAAATAAAAAAAAGATTTTTTTTGTAATATATTTTTTCAATAAATTAAGTATTAAACAGTTCCTATATAGGCAGAAAGTGGGGAACGGAATGTCTTATTCCCTCTGCAGATTTTTAATTTTCTTCTTCGTTCCTTGATCTTTCGTATTCAAAGAACAACACAGTCAATATCAGTACCTATATAAAAAACAAAAACAATAAATAACTTACTGCCTAGCGACGAGCAGGGCTTGAATGATGCTGTTCATGTAGCAGGTGTTGCCGAGGTTCAGGAGGCCGACCTTCCGCGTCGGTACGTGCGTGGTGACGGGCGCCAGGCATACGTTGCGGGCCCGCCACGGGGGCAACTGGAGGAACGACGACGCGCGAGACGTCATGTGACGCTCCAAGCACAGAAACTGTTGCGAGAAATGATCCTTCTTTTATTTACACACAAACATATGAGATTCGGGGGAATGTTTTATTTTCATTTCCTCTGTATATCTGGTAACGAGACAAACCGCGTCGTTGAGTTCCGCCATTCAACACGCAATATCTCGTATTTTAGGCAGAAATTGGGAAATGGAGTCTTATAACACTACGTTTCCCATGCATATTATCCTATGTACAGTGTGAAGCTAAATAAAATTCTACATAACTAGTTCTTTCTTATTTACCCCCCTCTTCCAAACCTCCCTAAGTGCCTAACCAACTAGCCTAAGCTTCCTTATTGAGCTGCGTCATTTTCACTCACTTGTTAAAACTTATTTATATTGTTAGCATCTCTGTAGATAGCAAAGAATATTTTTCTTTTAAATTTTTTTTCCTAAAAAGAAATATTTTGTTTCTAGCTGCAAAACTTTACATTTCTATGTAATGTTTCACAAATTCTAATATAATTAAAATTACAAAAACTTTTGTATCAATTCATAATTTGCATATGTTTTATACAAAAAAAATCATAAGCTATAAAATTCATAGAACAAAGGATTCTGTATTCACTGAAAATTTATAATTGAACAAAGTAAAACGAGAGTATAACGAAGTTTACTAGGTAGTAGGTTTGTATGCCATTTATAATTTAAATGCTTCTGTTCAGTTCCAATGCTATTACTACTACTATACGAGAGGCAGAAATTTTAATTTAAAAAAAATAGCTCCGAAAAATTAAAAAAAAAACCAACATTTACATGGATATATTTGTTCAAAGCTAAAATCCAAACCCCTTCTGTAAAATATATCTAGATACGCTAACGCTTAATGAAAATAAAATATAAGCAAGTTTAATAAGAAATTAACAGGAATCCAATAAATAAAAATTATGACTTAGAAAATTTAAAAAAAAACAACAGTAAAAAAAATAATAACTATGTGAAATACTCACCACGTCAGCATATTTTTCGCGAAAGCTGTACAGCGAATCTGTTTTCAGGGTATTCACAATACCGTCGATCATATCTGTTAAGATATCGACCAGGTTCTGCAGCAGTTGCCGACTCCACTGGCCACTGTCCGCAGCAAGGTTAACGAGAACAACACCCACGTGAGGAGCAATCTATTAGGAACAATCACAAAATTGTTTTAGAAACTAATAGAAGACGCTTCAAGTATTTAGTGGTAATTCTGCGTGTCTTGGCTAGGACTTCAGTTCAGCCATTCAATATAAGAATATTTATTGACATCGATATTGAATAAGACTGCAAATATTCACAAAAAAAAGTAGAAAGAGCAATGTAAGATAACTATTAACGATACACAAATTAAGTCTGAAATTTAATTTAAATATAAATATATTATATAATATAAATATAATAAAGCGGAAGAGTTTGTTTGTTTGTTTGTTTGAACGCTAAGATATCTGGATCTACTGGTCCGATTTACATTGTTTTTGTTTTGTATGAAAGCTGCATTCTTCAGAAGTGCTATAGGCTATATAACATTACATTACACATATAAACTAATATATTTTAAAGTACTTTTTAATTTGACATGCAATTTATTCTGCCATGTTAATAAGAACCGTCGCGTCTCTACGCAACCGTTACCGCGACATTTTGATATTCCGACGCGAAAATATTCTTATGGTTCAAGCAGGCGTAGCCGCTTCCGGGTCTACTAGTATATTATAAAGCTGAACAGATTGTTTACTCGAGCGCGATAATCTCAGGAACTGTTAGCTCAAATCTAAACAAATCTGATTGTATTGGACATTCTACTTAGTTAGCTCAGTTAGCTTCAGCACTTAGAAGCTGAGGCTAGTAATGTATATAAATGACATAGAATTTTAACTATAACTTAACAAATAAAACATTTTTATAAGCGTTGATCTGTGAGCGAAACTAACCAATTGCCAAATTTTAGTATTTATATTGTTGAAAAGGACAAACACATTTAATATTGTATTCTTAATATTGTTAGTATAATAATAACGTTCTGCAAGCAAAAATGTTCTTATACGACAACGTAACTATACATACTTATATTTAATCCTTTTGCTAACGTTTAGAGAGATTTACACAGCATAAGCCCTGAACCTGAACCGCAGGTCGGGTAAATTTTATTTATGCATCCAGTAAACACGACCTAAACCTATATATCTACAAACTCTTTGAAATCCTTATCTTTTAAATTATGTTTAAAAGTGTTCGCTCATGCAACTATTAATAAAATATAAAATATTGAACTGATTAGAAATGTGCTACTAGCCTTTTACTGTTAAGTATAATATAATGAGCAGATGCTTACTATTAATAGTATCTTTATATAATTATTTGTGAAAATAATAAACGTTCAAACAACAAACTTACCCTGTCAAAAGCGTCAGCAGACTCCCGTAAAGATGCCAGAACATGGAATATAGCGTCCGCCGCCTTCTGTTGCAGCGGCGCTGGATTCGCCATGAACGAGAACAGTTTACCAATATTGTCAACACTTGTCTCTATGAGTACGTCAAAGCGCTCATTCTCCTAATAAAATTTAATTAAAGTCATATTATATTATTGAAATTAACTAATAGCTATAATACTTTTTAAAAAATATATAAAAATTTGATCGTAGCGGGGTTTGAATCGGCGCCTTGCAATTTAAGAGTTAACAATAGCTAAATTTGAATAACCTAACAGGATTACAATAATGGCGTCAAATCAGTGATCTCTTGAAAAAAGATATTACTTCTCATTTTTTATTAAAACGTAACTATTACAAGGAAACCAAAAATTATAGCTTGTCCCTCAGATAAGGCTGCCCGGGACTTTACCAGTCAGTGGTGGTGGCCCTAAATCTTTTAGCGAAATTTTACCTAAGAATCTATTTAGTCCTAGCAAGCTATTACAGACTGTGTGGTTGAGATTCATCATACATCTTTGATTTACCTCCAGTGCTTTTATATAGGCAATGGTCCAGTTTCCAAGTGCCGACGATCCGTGCCATTCGGGAAGCCAACGGTACAAGCAAGAAAGCGCAGCCCGTGAACCAGCTTCTGCTGGGCCATTCTCTCGTTGTTGCACCAACCAACGTGCGGCAGATAAGGCCGATTCCTCATCGGTTTCATCAATTACAATCAAAACTGCCGCCGTAGCAGGGCATGCATCAGACTCTATTAAAAATTACATAATTTATGAATATTCCCTTATATTCAATTTCTTTTATATTCGTCATAATCTACGTGTACTTTATTTTTATATATTTTTAAAATTAACAATATAAATATAATATTAAGATTTTTTAGGCACAATAGTGGTTGTGCCAGAATTGATTCTTAAATAATTGTACTAGCTAAGAAAATTCCAATATTTTTTCTACTTACGAGGATCAGATATATAGCTGTAGAATTTATCAAAAATAGCCGTTACAACTTCATGGCGGACATCACCATGCACTGTCGTTACAGCACGGAGCAAGAATTGTTCAACTGGCTGAAGCAGCTCAAATAACTGTTCTGCAGTTCCAGCAGTACGCGCTAAAAGAATATCAAACATTGAAGTAAGATACTTAAGAATCATTTCATTTTACTTATCTCGTCTCTTATCACTCTCTCACTTACTCTCATTCAATTGTAGCAATTGCTACAAAGAGAAAAGAAATGATAAATTAATAAAATCTGTTAATTCATTAAGCTTCAGATAAAAAAAAATCATAAATTCAGATTATAAATTTCGTGGTGTATCATTCACACGAGTGACACGTGCCATTTTAGTTGTTCGTAAAATAACCTTAAAACCTCGCATAGACATTTTAAGACTGTCTAAAACTATAGTATTCACAGGAGTTAGTGTATTAACTTACTTAGCAGATGATATATGATATTTTGCTAATATTTTTAAATTTAAATTTAATAATAATAATTTTAAACTAATGCCGTAGTACCTAATAAACTATATAGGAAACATAGTCAATGAAAATAGTATAATATTTGAAATAGTAACAAGTCTATATAATTCTTACATAGGCATTTAACAATATCTTGACAATGTTTGACAAGCTCTTGAGGTGGTGGTAAATAGTTCGGTTGCTCGTTCATCAATTCAAAAAAATGCGCCAGCGCAATTAAATCGAGTTGTTTTCGGTTGTCAGCAACCAGTTCATGTTTTTTCACAGCCATTTCTTTTCTGTGGAAAAATGTTACAATTAATTGTTAGGAAATTATAAATGACGACGAACACAAAACACCTGAGCATTCCATTTACTCAACTAAAAGTGCTTGGAACAATGATTGTGGTCCAAATATAAGTATAAAAAGCGCAATAAAATTGAAATACATTTTTGATACTCGTCTCTCTACCTGACCAAATTTGGAATGATCCTAATAATTTGATATTTTTTTTATAAATAATAGATGCCAAGTTATAGGTAATTTTAGGGATATTTTGCCCCATGGAACTGTTAAGTCTACCAGTTAAAGAATACTACTTCCCTTCCTTACCTAATTAAAAGAAAACGCCCAGTATATGCGTCGAAATACAGCATGATATAGATATTAAAACAATTTTATGATCTTAATGAAAACAAACCGTCTTAAAAAATCCAAGAGCGATATTCATATTCAAAGTTCAATTTGTTTGAACGGCTAAAAGTAAATCACTCACAACCTCAATACTTTTTCCATATAAATCCAGTCCATCCAGTAAATCATTACCGTAGTATGCATAATAGAAATGATTCTAATAAAATAATCGACATTTTTGTTATGTGTGGATGATAGAAAAAAAAACGTCATTAAAATTAACTTAATTAATGAAACAAAAATAAAGACGAATATCAAGGTGTTTTTATAATAATGATGTTACACGATTAAAGGTAAATACGTCAGACAAAAATACCAATAGTCGGTTGCAAAACACATAATTTTTTTTTAAGATTTACATATATTTTTTTCAGCTTCACGCTGGCAGTTTGGCACCGTTCCGCTCATGCAAAGGAGGTGGACATAGCATTAAATGAGACTTGTCGAATAATTACTGGTTGCCTTAAGCCCACACCACTAAACAAGGTCTACCCTCTGGCCGGAATAGCGCCTCCTAAGGTCCGACGTGAAGTGGCATGTTCTATCGAAAAAATGCGTCAGGAAAAAGACCCTCGACACCCACTCTATGGCTACACCGCACCTAGTGCCCGATTGAAAAGTCGCCACAGTTTTATTCAAGCTACCAAAGCCCTAGATTGCATTCCGAGTCGCGCTAGGGTACGGTTATGGCAGACAATCTACCCGCCACCTTCAGGCTTTGCCCCCCCCCCCAAAGAGTGCCTACCCGCAGGTTACAACTTGCAGTGGCCAACATGGAAGTCACTTAATCGCTTTCGGAGCCAGGTTGGCCGAAGCAAAGAGCTTCTCGTGAGATGGGGATACGAACTGAGGGATAAGTCACCCTGTGACTGTGGCGCCGATCCATAAACGATGCCCATTCACCTGCTCACATGACGATCTGATGGAGGCAACAGATGCCGCAGTCGACGTGGCTAAATACTGGCAAAATATGATATGAATTCTCCAATTATTGACACGAAGAAGAAGAAGCTTCACGCTGCATCCCGCACACAGATCAGCTGAAGCAAAGTGAGCCTAGGGTCAAGACACTCCGGTCCCATTTTTTACATGTTGAGTGGCGGAACTCAATGAAGCAACTTATCGCTTTTTATAATGAAATTATTATTATTATTAATCATGAATACGTTGTTATTTTTAATAAGCGTTTGTATTAAATTGTTGTAATTTTATATACATCACAAGATAGGGAGTTTTAATAGACTAATTGGTTTATGAGTTATAAATAAGGGCCCAAAAATAGCTTGAAATTATTCCTGGAAAATACACATAGCGTCAGATCAGATCTTGTAATATGAAAGTATGACAAAATATTTTATATTTATGTCGCGATAACAAGTCAAACTGACAGCTCAGCATTGTGGGGTACCACATCAATCTTTTAAGTTAGAACTCAAACATTTTTAAGTTTTAAATTAATTGCTCTGCAAGAAATAGATATTTAAAGAAATATGGTGTGCGGATTTATATTTATGACAAGATATGACTTAAATTAGTATAAAAAAAATAATACAATCATCTATTTTGAGTTTCTTAAATTTGATTAAATTAAGCAGTTTTTTTACATCTATAAAATGTATGTTTAGAGTCTGTCAGTCAGCCCATCTCAAATCTCTGGATAGGGACCTCTGGAGGCATACCCATATTAACTAAGAATATGAAATATACCTAAAGATCTATAATTATATATACAAAAACACGAAAAAATCTGATAAGCCGTTTTGGAGGCGTTTGATCACAAGCACTGTGAAACAAGATTTATATATATACATATATTAGACTATATCATGACCGTACACGAATAGATGAGTACTTGTGGATTTTTCGTCTATAACAAGGATTAAGAATTCGAAAACGAAGACTGTATGCTTTTCTAAAAATGTTAATTTATCAGATCCCTCACTTAGTTCTGTTATAAACTTTGTAACTCGAAGTCCTTGACATCCTGTATTGGATGCGAGTGACGTTAATCTCATATTTCCTGAATAAGATTTGTTGCGCCAAGTATATTAACTGAAGAGTTAATTACAATCTATACATGGAAGATATATAAAAAAAATATTATTTTTAAAAATAATTATGTATCAAATTTTAAAAAAAAAAATATAAACAAATAAACAATAATTTTAAGGCCAGTCAGTTTAGTTCCGCTTCTGTGTTAGTGGTCATGGTCAACTCTTCAGCCGAGAGTTGACGATTAGCACTAACAGAGACAGAAAAAGGACAATAATTAAGCGGCCAAATTTGAAGTGGGACAAGTTGCTAGGATTGCTGTACTCAAGTTCTTCTAGAATTCACCCATAGCAGTGTTAAAGTGTGATGCCAAGTCATCAATGTATTGTTTATAGAGTCCATTGTATGAAAGTGAAGTGATTTTGAACTTTAGTGAGCTTTTAGGCAATAAGTTATAATGGAAATTATAGTAAGGACTTACTGCTGATAAAAACTATTACAACTAATTTAAATTGAAAAATAAAGTAGAGCTTACATAAAAGAAGTCTTAATCATTTGTGCACTTACCCTCAAACTAAAACATGTTTATACAATGAAATAGCTTTTAGGCAATAAGTTATAATGGAAATTATAATAAGGACTTACTGCTAATAAAAACTATTAAAACTAATTTAAATTCAAAAATAAAGTAGAAGTTACTTAAAAAAAATTCTTAATCATTTGTGCACTTACCCTCGAACTAAAATATGTTTATACAATGAAATAGCTTTTAGGCAATAAGTTATAATGGAAATTATAGTAAGGACTTACTGCTAATAAAATCTATTAAAACTAAATTAAATTCAAAAATAAAGTAGAGTTTACTTAAAAAAATCCTTGATCATTTGTGCACCTACCCTCGAACTAAAATATGTTTATATAAAAAAAAACATTCCTATCTACATAATAAAGTAAGTAAAATTATAATTAAATGGTTATTTTTTGATAATAAGCATTATAGTTTTTTGCTTTTCACTGATTCTTATAAACAAAGTCTTTAACACTGCCATATTGGTGAAGTTCAAGAAAGTTTTAAGTTGGTATAAAAACTAAAGGATTAACTCAGGAAACCAAAGTGTATGCATGCATGTACATGATAAATAATAAACAAAATTAAAGTAAATTAATTTGATATCTTACTTAATAATTTGATATCTTACTTATTAAGTGTTGGCTCACTATGCTCCTTCGGCATTGTGATAAAAAAGATTCACATAAAACTTTTAATTGCACAAATGTAGTTTTTTTATAAAAAATAACAGAAGGTAGAATTATACTTAACTTAGATTTTACCATAAACAATTTTTTTTTCTCATTGTGTGTGTGTTTTTTTTTTGTATTTATTTTTACTTGTACATATGTAATGTAATGTTTGTTTGTTTTAGGTTTTTGTTCCAGTTCATCGACCATATATAAATATATCTGTTCATAATTCCTCTCAAAATTTACTGCATCATATCATTCGTGTATTTTCTACTATATGTGACACTGGCAGATTATTTTGCGCCTGTCATTGCAAAATCAGGCCATTAAAATAAAAAATAAAAACAAATTTTTTATCACCTGTCAGTGTCAATAGCAAAACCGAACGAGCACTGCTCGCGATCGCCTACAGGTAGCGATTGCACCGGGCTTTCTTATCATGCGCATTTCCATCTAGGTCGTAAGCGTAACTATTTATAACTATATACGCTTTCAGATTCTATTATACGACATACAATAGGCAACACAGATCAGTACATTGATTTTATGAAACTTAATGATAAAAATAATAAGAAATACTTACATATATGACGAAATTCAGTAACGAAAAACAAAACAATTACGCATGTATCACAATTCAATCAGCACAAGTAAAAACGAATTCATTGTCTTTTTCGCCATTATTTGACACTATTTGACATATTACTAAGTTTTAATCAACTTTGTCCATGTTTTAAGCTAAATCAATAGATTCTTAATAATCAGTTAGGTCAGTCATATTTCAACAACAAAAGGTCCAACCACTAGCACTTAATGACTTCACTGCATTATGTATGTATATACAACCATCTAGAATAGGTATGTATTCAAATAACTTCAAAGTCTTTATATTGACACTAAATAAGATAATTATAATGAAAATTACAAACTATCAAGTTAAGATCACTGTAACCACAAAACTGTTTAAGAATATATATTGAAATATTCTTTGAGACTTGATCCTTTCCCCAAATTATGTTAAATGTCACAATTTAGATTATCAACTAACTTCGTATATGTTCTCCTTTTGTCTTTGATATTTAATTTTTTACCGATATTTTTTCTATGACTTAATATATACAGCCTAAGATTTTGAACTTAAATTAAAACGGCAAAAAATAAGTACATTCATAAATAGTTTAAAGGATACATATGCAAATGAAGAACTATATTTATATTTTTTGTAGATATTAAAATGGCAGGAAAGTAAATAAAGGTAAAAAGTAAAAATAACGAACTATATTTATCTATTCTATATTTATTGTGAATATTTTTTTAAGGCATACATTAAATTTCGGTAGTTTCAATCAAATTGATTAATTCAATTTTATCTTGTAAAATGATCCAAGTAGGAAAAATTTAGGACAGTAGCAACATTACTATCGTTACAGCTTGAAAGGTGTCAAATGTCAATCGTCAAATATAGATGAATTATTATAGATGAAGTATAGTAAGTTAGATAAGTATAGTTCTTGTATTTAAGTTATATAAAATACAAAATTGTATTTTATATAATTTAAATACAAGAACGATTCAATGTATATGTACCTACAGATAAATGTAACTTTTTATAAATTTGTATTGTGTGAGAAATAAAGTTATTATTATTATTAATGGCTTCCTACTCAGCAATAAATAAATAAATCACAAAATGAAACAATTATTTTTTTAAACATTTCAAAGTTTCTTTGATTTCTTTGTTTTTTATATGTATAATTAGAAAACCTTTATCTCTTATAAGAGTATAATAAAATAGTAAAAATATTTTGTCTGTACATTTAGTATTTTTGACTGAAATGAATAGTGGCACTTAAAAAGAATAATAGAAAGCAAAAATATTTTTTCTTAATTTCTTGTCTTTCTGTCCATACGTATGGTCACGTTTATCTCAAAAAGTATTGAGCCGATTTACTTTAAACTTTCACCAATTGCTTTATTTTAACACAGAAAGGTTTAGAAGATTGGTTCATTAAAGAAAAGTTATCGTCATTTGAATGAACTCACAGTATGAGTTTGCCTGCAAATATATAGCAATTTTTATCTATCTATACTTATAATAAATCTGTATTTTTAAACAACTTTCAACACAAAGAGGAGGTTCTCAATTAGTTATTTTCGATTCGATATTCGATTCATGTATTCTATTACTTATTTTGGATTCCATTTCGATACTGGATTATTCAATTCGATTTGGTATTTTTTGTAATATGCAATCATTACAGTTATTTTACAAAGAACATTATAAATCCTTACCCAAACCAATAATTTTACATTTAAGGCTGTGTCTGAACGAGTAAATTAAATTATTCAATGATATGAACACATAGTCAGTGATAGTCAACTATCAGTCAATTCTGCTTATTAAATGAATAATCATGTAGTCTAAGCGGGCGGAGCCGTGGCGGGCCGTTAGTAAGTTTATATTTTGTCAATTTTCATTTTACCAATTCGAAAGAAAACAAATGTCAAATAATAAAACAATAATCATGTTAACATTTTAATTTTTATCTTCGTCCAACTTCACCAAAGATAATTATAACTTTATAAAAATCAACATTTAAACAAAAAAAAAGATAATAATTATGACGTCATAAAAATCAACATAATTTGAAATCAAGAAAATCAGAAAACAAATTAAAAAAAACAATAAAAATAAAATTAAATATAAAAATAAAATAAATAATGGTTATTTTATCTTAACTTTAACTAAACCCTTAAGGTTTAAGTTTTAAATTATGTATTATTCTCGGAGCTGCGTCCCTCATCGATAGCATTTCTTTGAAACAGTGACACGTCATCCTGTGACAAGAAGTAGATATATTAAAAATAGTTGCTTTCGGAAAAATTACCGTATTGAAATAAACTTTGGAAAACTTTGTTATTTACACACTATGACTAAGTATTATACAAGAACTAGTAATCATTAAAACATATTTGCAAATACTCTCTACTATGCCTCTTACTCTACTCTACTATTATCCCAGGGTCCCGCCGCCCCGCTTGACAGTACTTAGACGCTGCGGCACATTGAACCGAGTGATAAGACACTCCGTTCCCCACGCACTGCGTTATTCTGGAGACATTGCGTATTGAGTGGCGGACACCAGAGCCAAGAAATAAAAATATAAATTTAAATAAATATTTCCTTTCCTCGAGTGAGGATCGAACCCACAACCTACCCCAACCCGCTCTTTGGAAACCGACCAATACGTTCTGATCGAGCTACTTCGAAATTCCTATACGTTTGTTACAATTTATAAGACAACTTAACTTTAAGGTCACTTTTTTCCATCTTGCAATTAACATAATAACTTACACTAATGTCGTTTAATAGTATTGTCAATCTTTTTTTCTTCCTCTTTACATTATCTTTATCTATTTCCGTCAGAACCTTCTTCAAAATCTTTTTTCGTGCAGACCTAAGGACAAATTTGAATCAATTAAAACAATCGTACTATAATATAATAAAATAAATCAGCTTCACGCTTTATCTCGCACACAACAGGTAGGAACCTAGTGTTAACCCACTTTCTGTCGAATTCTAGAGACATTGCGTGTTGAGTGACAGAACGCCACGCCGCGCTTTGCCTCGTCACCAGAACGAAGAAATGGAAATGTAAATAAATATTTCACTTCCTCTGTCTACCCTACTGTGTGCGGGATACAGCGTGAAGCTGATATTTTATAAATAGTTGTATTTATGGTAGTACAATTAATAGTAAGTAGGCTATAGTTGTGATGTCTTAGACATTTTATAATCGAAAACTGGACTTACAATTTGCTATTTAACTATCAATGTAACAATAAAGCATAATATATCTATACTAGTGACTCATGTTACACTGTACTAGCAGCAGAGTAGTGTTCAAACATTTTGCTTCCCGCGACCGACCAATTTTCGAGACGTTGCGTGTTGAGTGGCGGAACTAAATGCCGCACTTATGTCTTTTTACTAGATCGAGGAAGTGTTAATAATTTATACTCCCAAGTAAGAAACCCACCACAACCATCAAGGCTTACAGTCAGGCGTTGTCCCACTGCAACGTGACGACTAAATTTAATAGTATTATAACATAAAGTAATAAACATACTCATTCGCTTGTTTCAACTGCTTTCTCTTCGAAACAGGCTGATTGTAATGTAATGTAATTCCATACATGTTTATCCTCTAAATATTCTTGAACAGTGTAATTTTTTTTACTGATATTTTAAATTTTGGAAGTGGCAAACCTAGAATACACTGCAGAATTTTATTATATACACGTATGCTCAGACCCATAAAAGATTTATTATAACTTTTTGGAGGCGAAAACTTATATTAGTATAAATATCTATTTTATGCGTAGTGTAGGTACCTATCTAATGTGTAATGTTTTATTTCTGTAAGACTTTGTCTTGCGGGGAACTCAGGGTAAATGGAAAAAGCTTTTAATTATAGCTTTTCGTCTTTACTCTATATCTAATAGTGTACTATGTAACCTAAACACTCGATTCTTCCTTCTGACTGAATGTGAGACATTGCGTCGTAAATTACGGAACTCGACGCTCCGTTTCGTCTTCTAGAGCAGACCAATGAAAATAATTCATAGTCACACCACATGTCAACCACGTTAGCCAGCCATGTCTTGTAAGCCATAATATACCTAATTAAATTTATGTAGATATACACAAACTCAATAGAGATCTTAGAGCTACCTAAGGAGATAGGAGGTGGACACATACCTTTATCCTGCAAAGTATCAATCAACTTCGCTCTCTTATTATTCCTCAGCTGCGTCAGGTTCTGCATCCACTGGGCCGACTCCTGATACTCGGAGCTCAGCGCGTCCTTGGTCGCCCTACACCTGGACAACGTCCCCGTCGGCCCCTCGT